>CANXYC011224132.1:0-31006 GCA_948193065.1 Aleurites moluccanus | reverse complement strand
TAATTGTATAAAAATGTTATCATTTAAAATATCTATAAATCTTTTCAAGAAAACTATCAAATGTGTCATGAAAATTAAAATTAGGTAGCATAAGATTATAAGAATTTCGATATACCCATAAAAAAAAACTCTAAAATATATAAGTATAATCTTATTATCAATAAAAAACGAGATATGAATTATAAATAAAAAGACAATAACAATAACGAGAATAAGAATGTAGAAGAGAGAATATTTTATTATCTTCTTAGTGTGTATTATAAAATAATATGAACTTCTATTTATAAAATTTTTTTTCATCATATGTTACAATATACAAAAATTAATCATAAATTACAATATAAATGATGTAATAAAATTAAATTTAATTACAAAAACTTATGAGTAGTGGGATAGATGAATAGACATCTATATTTATCTTATAAGCAGTGTGATAAATGAATGGATATCCATATTTATTTATATATTTATAACAATACATAATTTATTAAAAATATAACGATTTTTTTTTTATTAATTAAATATATAATTTATTAAAAATAAATATAATATCTCATAAAAAAAAAATTATCTATTAATATTAATTATTAATATAGCCACTTTCGCGTGGATAATCTAACAACAAAAAAAACAATGTTAATTTGATTAGGTCTGGTGAGTATAGAAAGAAATGGAGTATTATATAGCTACAGGAAGATGATGATCGATCCTTCGATTGTTGCAGAAACCTACTAGGCTATGTATAGACCCTTTAGCCGCAATAATTATTATATAGTACAAACACGGGATCTGTGTATTCTGTTGTATTGTAATATACATTGAAGAAGATCATTTCAGCTTTTTTACTTCTACCTTTAGACTTCTACGTCCCAAAATCCTGACAATTCAACTTCACATGTGCTATATACTCTTCTCTCTCTTTTTTCTTCTTCTTAACATTGAATTCATTTTTGAATATTTTATTAATATATTTGAATGATATAAATTTAAAATTTAGATTTAAATTTAAATTAAATTTTTTATTTAAGTTATTAAAATTATATAAATTTAAATTTATATCAAATATTTAATAAAATTTCAATTTTTAAAAATTAAATATTTCTAATTTCTAATTTTACATTGTTGTTTCAAATATAATAATTATATTAAACAAATAAAATATAAAGCATTTATAGTCATCAATATTTAATAAAATTAATAATACTTTGCAGTAATCGAACAATTAAAATATATAAATATATTTAGTTTGAAATAAAAAAAAAGTAATATTCAGATAAAAAATAAATTGAATTAGTTAACAATTTCATTTTATTAAATATTCAAAATTACATAATATATAAATTTGTAAATAAAATTTTCAAAAATTATGTATATAATAATTATTTTATTACATAGTTTTGAATTATTATTTTTTAATTTAATTTCAAATTTAAATTTATATTTAAATAGTTATCTAAAAAATAAATATATAAAAAAATAAATTTCAAATTTCTTATACTCTTTAGATAATAAATTTATAAATTTATAAATTTATAAATTTCAAATCAAAATTTAAAATATAAATTTTCAAATTTTAAATATAAATTCATGCAATAGGTATCAATTTTAACTCATTTTTGGATGCCTTATTAATATGAAATCATAGTATTTAAAATTTTTTTTGCTATACAAAGTTTATAAACTTATTTTATATATTAAATTAATAAATGATATGATATTTTAATTAATATAATTTTTTTTATTAAATGAATAAATATCATTAGTACTCATTTTTACACAATATATTTATATCTTATTACATTAATATATATACTTATTCGTAATATACATAATTTATTTTAGATATCCAATCAATATAGAACTGGACACAAAGTATACTTACAATATTATACATGTATAATATAATTATATCTAATAATTATTACATAATTTTAATATATATATCTCACATGAATTAAATATAAAATATTGAATATGTAAATATATAATTAAACCCTCTAATTTTAATAATTAACTTTTGAAATTAACACTAATATGATTATATATGTTATCAACATTTCTAATATGATATCATCGATTTATACATGTGGAAAAATAATTTATACCCCCTATTCTATTATAATTTAGATTGAGATTTTAATTTTTCTTTCAATTTCATCCGTAGTGGATTTTTTTCAATTATTTATTCATCCGTATTAAGTTTTCAATTTAATTAATTTCATCCTATAGTGAATTTTTTTAAAATTTTTCACCCATGTTGAGCTTTCAATTTCACTTTGTGATGGGCATTCAAACTCATTCATTTGTCCGTGTTGAACTCTTAATTTAATTCAATCAATTCAGTTCTCATCATAAATTTATAAGTGACAACTAAAATTAATAAAAATTATTTTGATTATGTTGTCACTTGAGAATGAGTGTTAAGATATATATTTCACGTGGATTAAATATAAAATATTGAATGTTCATATATATAATTGAGTTCTCTAATATTAATAATTAACTTTTAAAATTAATATCGCCATAATTATATATATTCTTAATATTTTTAATACATAATAAATGTAATAAATTAAATAAATTATCTAATGCAAATATATAATTAATTTTGGTCAAAAATCCAATTTTTGCATTATTTTAGAAGTTC
Organism: Aleurites moluccanus; assembly: GCA_948193065.1. Classification (NCBI taxonomy): domain Eukaryota; kingdom Viridiplantae; phylum Streptophyta; class Magnoliopsida; order Malpighiales; family Euphorbiaceae; genus Aleurites; species Aleurites moluccanus. The sequence goes on along the minus strand of CANXYC011224132.1, from coordinate 28,359 downwards.
CTCGTAGTCTTATGCAAGGCAGCTTACCACAAGTACCTCATCTTATATGACTAGCAAGGAGTTATTAGCCTTTTGAATCAAACAAAGTAGCAACGCCTTTATTATAGCTAATTTCCTTCTAAAGGAAACTGAAGAACCAATCTTTTACCCTTTGTTTGGTATCAAATAATTGAGAACATAAATATGAACTTGATTTATAATATATTATTAAATTACATGAATTCACGTATATTATAAGTTTATAAATATAGGTAAATATTAAAATTTATTTATATAAAATTAATTAATTTTTGTTATATTTAGTAAATTTTTTTATATATTTTTTTTATTATTCAACGGGAAATCTTTGACTCCAACATATATTTCCTTTTTTTTTTCTTTTTTATCTTTAACTCTAAATATATTTCTTTTTTTTTCTTTTTTTTTTTTTCTCTCCATAATGAATTCGCCATTAAACCAAAGTTCTAGTGGAAAAATTAAAGTTGCCATTTGATATAATTATTAATTAAAAAAATTATTTATTTAGTTTGATATTATTTCAACTTTATATCTAATTAATATCCTCAATAATATATATATATTATTTCTTGAAAAAACAAAATCTTTAATGAATGGGAGTCCTATTCTTTCTTTCTTTCTTTTTTCAGATGGATTGCATTTAATCCAAAGAACTATATAATAACAGTTAGATCTTTCATTGTTGCATCTTTTCTTGTATATTATTATTTTAATTTTCTTTTGTACCAAAAGTTTTAATTAATAGCATTAGACATTTTCTATATATTTCAATATATGCACTTAAATGGTATCCAAATTTAAGCCATCAATCAATACATATCATCACATGCATTGTGTCCAGTGATTTGATTTATGGCTTGACCTAACAAATATTAATTATTGTTTGTACTTCCATTCTCTCCTTTTTTTTGCTTACTTAAATAGTTCTAAGTAATAAAAACTGAATAATTTTTTTTTGGTGTAAAATCTCAATCCCTTTTTAATTAAAATTTGAATTCAGGACTTTTTAAACTTATCAATAAATTTTTAACATTAAGTTATTTTCTCAAAACAATATCAATTATTTTACTTCATAATTATTTTAATTTAATTTAAATTAAAATTTAAACAAAAAATCTTACAATCTCAAAATAATTTTTTTTTTATCTAAACCATCAAGTATTCGAGACTACTCATAATTCGAACCGTATAAATCTTTTTGGAAATATAAATTCTCCTAATATTAATTGTTGAGAGAATAAATATTTAAATTTGAGATCACTCTCAAGATATTTTCCATTTAAATTAATTAAGTATTGAAAATGTTGAAAATAATTTAATATTATTTCATAGTATTTTAATTTTACTAAGAAACAAGTAATTACCCACTAAGTTAAGTAGCATATATAATAGCATACATGAATTTTGATGTGATACAAATGCATGCATATAACAAGAAGAAATATTCTTCATATTATCCACACCTCATAAAAGCAATTTACAAAACAAGAAAAAAAAGTAATTAATGGACCAGCAAAAATGAGTAAACAGAAGGAACCCAACCGAAAGTTTTAATGAGAACAATAACGCAGACTAGTACAAAAGCATCAACTGTTACACATTAACCACGTAACATGCCCACTATCTCCAAATTTGAATTGGGATCTAGTCATGTTAGAAATAAATATAATAAATAAGTCATATTAATATAATAATTACTGTTAAATATAAAATAAATAATTAAAATTTATTTTTATAATATAACTACTTCCTTACAAAAATTTTAAATTTTAATTTTAAGAAATTAATCTCAACCATTATTTTATATTCAAAAATAAAAAATTAAGCTAACATGACATATCTATATTCATCTCAATACGAGAGGATCTTAATTTCTATATATTATTATTACTATTATCTACGATACTGTGGTATATATTATAAAAAGTTTTCTTGTATTATATTAAATTTTTTTATTTAAATCCCTTAATAGTTAGCCCTATAAGATTTTTTTTTTTTTTTTTTTTAATTCGTAATATAATAAGCAAAACTCATCCATTCTTAAGCAAAATTTTCTTATATACATCATCTGAATTGCTTGTATTCATATGAAAGATGCACATATTATTCATGAAGTCCATAGACTTGGACATACATTAGCTTATAAGCGAGCAAAAATTAGAATTTATTTGCACAAATTAATTATTTTATATTAAATTCAACATTCAATCACTTATAATTCTTTTATATATTTTATTATTATTTGATTTTTCCTCAAAATACATCTCTCAAGTGCAATTGATTTGCCCTGCAGGTTGGTTGATATTTGTTCTCAGCTTATAAATGAACTAACTAACATCTCTTTTGCAATTTCGATACAAATTAACATCATCATCAGTCCAACAACATGAACTTAAATATAGATCCAAAGACTAAACATAGGTTGCAAGATTTTACAAATGAACCGACTAATATATACATTTTTTTTTCTGTCCAGACTGACATCATTATTAATCTAACAACGAGAGTTTAAATATAGGTTTCAAGATTCAGCCTGTTTGCCCATATATCTATAAACTTATATACACATAGACTTAGTAAATAATAAAACTCACTTATATAAAACAAATTAGCTTGTGGCAGCTCAAACATTTATTCACTTATAAGTTTTTATTATATATTTTTTCATTATTCGATGTGAAATATTTTTGTCAACACATATATTAAGAATTTATTTATTAGATTATATGCAAATAAGAAAAAAAATATTTAAAAATATATATTAAGTCATATAATATATTTTTAAGAAAAAAATCACATATTCTAAACATAAAATATTATATATATAAAACAAAAGTTAAACAATATATTGAACTATTTCTAACATGTAAAATGATATCTTTTTTAAAAAAAAATAATTTCAATATTAGACAGACACTGAGTATTCCTAAGAGATGAAGATAAGAGGAAGCGTAAACTTCAGTCAAATAATTACTAGGTAACAAAGACCTAAAACCTTACAAGAAATAGCTTACAATAAGTGGACCAAAATGGGTATATGTAATCTTTCTTTCTTTCTTTCTTGTTTTACTCCATAATTTCCCTACTTCAATGATGCTTACATATGTAGGGGATAAAATCAAAGTATTGTAACTAGCTAGTAACATTATCTTTACAAGCCAAAGGGTCACGAACTTCAAAGAAAGATCGGTTCTTGACAACAATGTCATACATATGAAAAGACTTGAAATTTGAAAAATTTATAGGGAGAGAGAGTAAATGGGCAGAGTGGTCTGACTTGTGGAATTGGAGAAGATTTGGTTGATTTGAGTTATAATAACGAGTCCAGCCGAGTTCGAGCAGTCGTTGTTCTAGTTCAGCGTAAGAGTGTATAACCTGATTAGTGGGGAGATAAACAAGAACCCTTGGTCGAGCACCTGGTGCGGTGGCTGTGCCTGGAGATGTTGGCTCTTTCAGCTCGAAAGATTCTCTTGTTGGGTTGGTTATTAAGCGAGCTACACCTTTCTTGTCAAATATCCAAACACCAGACATTGCGAGAGAGAGAGAGTGAGAAAGAAAGATAGAGAGAGACAGAGACAGAGAAATAGTGCGAAGAGATTGTGAGCTTAATTGATATTATTTATAGCTGTGGTACTACACAAATGTGACTATTCATTAAAAAGTTTTGGTGGAAAATTTTCACTTAAAAAGAAATTTACAATTCTTTTTATATATATACCCCATTTTTTATGGAATATTTTCTTTTTGGTACATTAGAAATTTAATAAAAAAAACGAAAGAGACAGTGAATGCTCGAAACTATGATTTTTTATATTATGGTTTATTAGTTCAATAATTTTAATAAAATATTATAATTTATACTTATTTTAGAAAAATGTTGATTTTTTTTTTAAAAAAAAAATTCCAAAATTTGAAGCTACAGTTTTTGATAAAAAGTTGAGTAATTAAAGGAAGTCTTTTTTTTTTTTTTACTACGTTGTTCCTTGCAAGACAATATTATGGTAGAAAATATTTAGCTATTCTTGTATATAAATTGTTATGCTTATACCAATAAACTTTAGTTATTGATATGTGTTGAATGATATTTCTTAACTGTGAAATTTAAGTTTAAATTTCAGTAAATGTCTACTTGATAAAGAAAAAAAAAAATGAATGGTTACTTCTTATAAAACTTCAATTTTTTAGTACCTGTTTAGTGTTTTTCTAAAAAATTTAGCATTTCATTTTTTTTTATAAAAAAATGACAGTTCAGGTATTGCTAGAAAAAGTAATTTTGGTTATCTTTTTTAGCTGTTTCAGAACACTTATGATTAAAGCATATAAAATTGAAAGTAAAGATTAATTACAGAAAAGCTGAGATTTAATCTCAATATGCATTTTGATTATATCTTTATTGTTTCAAAATTAGCAATTAATTTGACTCCATATACTAATATTACTAAAAAAATAAAAGATTTTGAGAGGTTGAAATATCTAAAAATTTGATAATTTATAAACTAAAATTAATTGGCTTATGCTAGACTTATTTACTTATAAGTTTTTAAATTCACTTTCAAGTAGATAAGTCACACTTTGCTTAATTAGCATAATAAAAAAGAATAAAAATATATAATAATTAAATATATTTCATATTATTTATCGGACGAAGAAATTACCAAGAGAAACTTGAGCTCTTCATTACATGATAATAAGGCTGTAATCGAGTTGAATCGAATCGATCTTTAATTTATTTAGAATTAGCTTGATATTTTTTTTCTGAATTTGAACTTGAAAATCATGTTTGAACTCAACTCGAGCTTGACTTGTTAATAAAATATGATTGAGTTAGGTTTGAACTCGAATGTGAGCTTGACTTATTTTAAAAAAATACTCAATTTTTTAAATATTTATTTCTAATAATAATTATAATAAAAAAATACTTAAAACTAATATAAAAGCAAAAATATCCAATTAGCAAAAAAAAAATCAATCATAAAATTAAACATTTCATGTATTTTAAAGATGTTAATTAATAAAAAAAAATTTAAAAATTAGAATATTAAATTATATAATACTAATAAAATTTTAATCTAAAACTTTATTAATATTATATAAATATAATTATAATTATATAATACTTATTTGAAAATTACTTATCTTTATAAAGATGTAAATTGTATAACATCATCAAATTATTTACATAAATATTCGAAGGATATAAATTAAATAAAATCATCAAACTATTTAAATATATATTTATACTACTTGACTAGTCTAATAATTAAAATATATATAATTTATAGATTAAATGAATGAGTATTATATTTTATTATTAATAAATATAATAATAATTTTTCTAATAAATAGTAACTTTTATTAAAAATTGAAAATACAATTAAAAATATATTTTGTTTCCCTTTTAGAAATATTTAAAGTGTGCATATAAAAATATTAAGAGTATATATATTTTAGTTAAATTGAATTATCAAAAAGATTATAGAAGTGTTAAAATTTTCTTAAATTATTTAGCATTATTTAAAAAAATTACATCATAAAGAATAAAAATATGAAACTTTAGTTTTCTTTTCTTTTCATAATTCATATTAAATCTTTTTTAGAATAGACCTAATCATTACTATCTTTAAAACGTAGCAAGATGTGTTAATTGCTTTAACAAAAAAATATTTAGTCAAATTATTTTCACAAAACATAGTTCTTGCCATTTCAATTAATGACCTATTCTTTCTTTTAACAATACCATTTTATTGAGGAGTTCTAGGTGTTGAAAAGTTATGTATTATACTATGCTTTTTAAAATACATTTTGAAATCAAAATTTTAAAATTCTATTCCATGATCTCTCCTAACATTAGAAATATCATAACTTTTTTTAGTTTGCAAAGATTTTAAAAGGGAAATGAATGCATAACATGCATCATATTTATGAGAAAAAAAAAATATCCAAGTAAATCTAAAGTAGTCATCAATCACAACAAGATAATAATATTTTTTACTAAAATTAGTGGTTCTAGTTGGACCAAAAAGATCAATGTGTAAAAGTTGGAGTAGTGTAGAAAATAATATTTTTTGATTTAAAAAAATTTCTAAAGTATTTATCTTTAGCACAAGTATCACAAATGTTTTCTTTTTTTGAAAATCACATGAGCAAACCATATACTAAATCTCTTTTTGAAAGTTTTGAAATTATATCCACACTAGCATGTCATAGCTTTCTATGCCATAAGGATGAATCCTCATTTTTAGATATATATAAATAAAGATTGTCATGAGATGCATTGTTTAGGTTCATAATATAGATATTTCCTTGGTAATAACCTATGAAAACTATCTTGTTGGTTTTAATGTCTATAACTTCACAAGTAAGAGACTAAAAAAAGACTCTGTAACTAACATCTTACAATCGACTAATACTAAACAAATTATATTTAAGATTGTCAACAAAAAGTACTTTGGAGATTGATATATTATTATTGCCAATTGAGCCAATACCAACAACCTTGCCTTTAGAGTTGTCACCAAAACTACCTTGTCTTTAGAGTTATCATCAAAACTTACATTTTCACTTTTTGTCTCGAGCTCAATAAACTTGGATTTATCTCTAGTTATATGCTTGGATCATCCACTATCCATGATCCAATTTTTTTTTCTCTGTCTTTTGGACCTACAAAATAAAATATAATTCATCCATTCTTTGGTATCCAAAGGAATTTGGGTTTATACATGTTAGCATACTTGAAAATTATTATATTCTCATCAATCGAGATAGATCCTTTGGAACCCATATCCTTCTGATGGATTAAGGTCTTCTATATTTAATGGGACATCTATGTATAGTATGACCATGATACTTGCAATAACTATATTTTACCATCTTTTTATGATTTACAATTTTCTTTTTAAAAAAGGTATTAACTTTCTTTACTTTTATATTTGTGTGATATCTTAATCTGGCTTGATAAAAAAACCACTCTTTGCGAAGTAATAATGTGTTTAAGAGTTTTGCTTCCTTGGGTAAAATTGTTTAGAAGCCCATGTGAGTTTTTAAGCTCACTCTTGACCCTTTCATAATCACATAAGATTTTTGAATAATCATTCTTCAAATTGACAGCTTGAGTTAAGAGTTTTTATTTTTCAATGTCTAAATTTAAATTTTCTTTTAAAAAAGTATCTTCAAACTCAATTTTCAATTTGTATAAGTTCTTCTATAAAATTTTGTTTTCTTTTGAAATACTTAAAAGTTTTTCATTAGTTCATTAAAAGCACATTCTAACTCATGAAGAGTGTTCCATTAGTTCATGTCACACCCCAACTCCAGTGATGCGACGGTCCTAGGGCAAGGGTAGGTTTAAGGCCACCATAAACCCGTAGAACCCACAAATCATGAATCTCATCATTATATAAATTACAACATCATATATTATCATACAATGATCATGTCTATACATATAAATAAACATCAATCATATCTTTTCTATTATCATTTCATAGCTTTCTCTTGTTCCTTAATGATCAAAAGATGTATCTCATATCACCAAGGAATAAGAGTACCCATAGGTAATTATTTATATATCAAAATATACTACTATCCTCGAATGACTAACTATGGAGCTCTAGAGTATACTCCCATTACATATTGTGTCACAATACCATTAATTAATATACAAAATATCTCAAAAGTTATTACAATGAAGCTTCTTGAGAGAATGGATCAAGAAGATGGATCTTCTCTATTAGCTCCTTCTATGCTATTACCTGAAATCCACAGAAGAGGAGTGAGCCTTCAACTCAGTAAGATATGAACATTATAATCAAGAATCCGAATATCGAATCATGGTCCTGAACAAATATTTATACATATGTAAGTATGAAAGAATCATAAGCTTTACTTGAAGGAACATGGGTTCTCATAATAACTTGGCTATATCAAATCATATCATAAATCAAATCATGGTTCATTTCTGAAATATAAAATGCCCACAAAGAATGGCATTATCAAATCTCATCTGATAAAACTGATCTCATGTCATAACATACATATCAGTAGCCTTGCTATCTTAACGTGCACACGTGCTTGGCCAGGCATGCGCCTAGAGCTCATGGCCCCCTCTAGGTGGAATACTGATAAAAACCCTATTAGCTGAGCTCTCAAAGTGCACAATGGACCAATGAAGTTACTCTCAATGGGAAGAGCGTTCTATCCATAGGTCATGGGGTTTCAAGCTCATGGAACGCATAGTGGTCGCAAGACCATCATCATATAACATCATTCAAATTTGGTTAACAAACAAGAAGTATATGAACTTGATCCAAGAAAATTGATCAAGTCATTAATATTATACAAATATACATATATGTACAAATGGGTAACAAATATGAGAATACTTGGTCATATTAAGTTTCAAAGAATGATAATCAAATAAGATGTTCATACTTACCTTAACACAATTTCCCTTGAAATTTCCTTTAGCAAATTCCAACTCTAACTCTTCAACTAATTTGATTTCTTCCTCCTAAGAAATTTTCCCAAATATACAAAATTAGGGTTTTCTCCAAATCAATAATATTTATCATGATTTCCTAATAATTAATTATCTTAGAGTCTCTATTCTTAATTCCCAATAACAAATTTTATTTATCTCTTTAAGAAAATCTGCATTTAATTTTGGAGTTACTGTTCATGTTACTATTCATGACAGCCTCAACATTCTTATTTCTCCCATATTAATTACCATTAATGACTTCAGATCACTTGCAATAAATTCTATATACACAATATTAATTATCCTAACCCATAGACTTAAATAAATCTAAAGAAAATAGCTTGGAAGAAAATTTACCTTATTTTTCTCAACACTGAAATTCCTGTGATTCTTGCTCAAAACTGATGATTTCTACTTTAATTAGACTAATCTAGAAGTCTATTGCATTAATTTGAGTATTAATGCCTTAGAAAATAAAATGGGATTAACTCTGAGAAGCGACTGAATTGAAAATAAAATGGGATTAACTCTGAGAAGCGACTGAATTTATCGAAGGAAAAAGGAAGGAAAAATCGTGAAAATGCTACTGGGGTTGCTGGGTTTAAATACACCACTGCCCAAAAAACACGCTTGCCAGCTCGCCTCGGCAAAGCTACCTCGCCTAAGCCAGCTCACCCTTCCCACTTTGCAGAATGCCTCTTCGCATACTGCCACCTTGCCTTTCCTCCTCGCCTTTCCTCTTCGCCAAATCCTCTTCGCCAAACCTCTTCGCCAAACTCTCTTTGCCAAACCTCTTCACCAGACCTCTTCGGCAAACTCTCTTTTTCAAACTCTCTTCGCCAAACTCTCTTCGCCAAACTCTCTTCACCAAACTCTCTTCGCCAAACCTCTTCACCAAACTCTCTTCGCACATGCCACCTCACATATGCCTCTTCGCCAATTGCCACCTTAGTAATCTCACTTCGCCACTTCGCATTGCTAGCTTGCAAACTGCTACTTCGCAATTTGCTGGCTCGCCATATCAAGACTTCTCTAAGTTAAAACCTTTTCTGGACATCTCACACTTAACCAGCTCGCAAGTGAGCTACAAGTGTCCAAACTTACTGATTCTTTTTACCACTTATAATAAACATGTAGGGACACAACATATCAAAATTTCAAATCATAAAGAATATCACACAAATCGTGGTGACTCTCCAAATGTCACCCAGACTTACTGCCTTAGAATCTCTCCAAACAGTCCTGAGAAAAACCACTCTCCACTGAGATATACTTATCCAAAAATTCTAAAATTTTACAGCCATCATCACAACTGAGGGTCTCTATCTTGAGCTTCTCTAATTTGATCAATAAGAAGTGGCTTGACTTGGAAATTTGCCAAAAGCACTCCTGACTCTGACAATTACCAACTGATTCTCATATCATACAATCCTTGCACTTCTCTCACTAGGGACCTTCTATTCACTTGAATATGGGACAAGCTCCCCAAGGACTTCCTACTCAGTGCATCTACTATAACATTGACTTTCCCTGGGTGATATAAGATTTCACAGTCATAATCCTTAAGCAGTTCAACCCATCTTCTTTGCCTAAGGTTAAGTTCCTTCTGCTGAAAGATATACTTCAAACTTTTATGATCTGTGAAAATCTCACACTTTTCACCATACAAGTAGTGCCTCCAGATCTTCAATGCAAACACTACTGCAGCCATTTTAAGATCATGAGTTGAATAGTTCATCTCATACTTCCTTAACTACCTCAAAGCATAAGCTATCACCCTTCCATGCTGCATAAACACACAACCAAGCCCCACTCGCGATGCATCACAATACACCACATATCCTCCTTCACCCGACGGTAAAGCTAAAATAGGTGCCGTGGTGAGGCAAGTCTTCAACTTCTAGAAGCTCTCTTCATATGAATCTGACCATAGGAATTTAACTTGCTTCTGGGTGAGCTTGCTTAAAGGAGCTGCAATTTTGGAGAAGTCTTGAACAAATCTCTTGTAGTAGCCTGCCAAACCCAAGAAACTTCTGACTTCTGAAACATTCATGGGCCTAGGCCAACTAAGGATTGCATCAACCTTCTTAGGATCAACTCTAATCCCTTCTTTGCTCACTATATGCCCTAGAAAGCCCACATTCTCAAGCCAGAATTCACACTTCAAAAACTTGGCAAACAGTTGATGCTCCTTCAAAATTTGCAACACAACTCTAAGGTGCTCTTTATGCTCTTCTTTACTCTTTGAATACACAAGAATGTCATCAATAAACATAATGACAAACTTGTCCAAGAATGGCCTGAACACCCTATTCATCAAATCCATAAATGCAGTCGGTGCATTAGTTAATCCAAATCGCAACACTAAGAACTCATAGTGTCCATATCTAGTTCGAAATGCCGTCTTCAATACATCCTCATTCTGAATTCTCAACTGATGGTACCCCGACCTCAAGTCTATCTTGGAGAAATGACTTGCACCTTGCAGCTGATCAAATAAATCATCAATCCTTGGCAAAGGATACTTGTTCTTGATGGTCACCTTATTAAGCTGCCTGTAGTCTGTGCGTAACCTCATAGAACCATCCTTTTTCTTCACAAAGAGTACAGGTTCTCCCCAGGGTGAACAACTGGGTCTGATAAATCCCTTGTTAAGTAAATCTTGCAATTGAGTCTTCAACTCTTTCAACTCAACTGGTGCCATACGGTAGGGAGGAATAGAAATCAGACTTGTGCTAGGTAGCAACTCTATACCGAATTCTATCTCTCTATCCGATGGCAAACCAGACAATTCTTCAGGAAATACATCCGGGAACTCATTGACTATAGGAATCTACTCCATACTCTTCACTTCCTTACTAGTGTCCCGGACATATGCCAAATATCCTTGGCAACCTTTCTCAACAATCTCCTTGCCCCAATAGCAGATATTACATTATACGGTGCTTCACTACGCTCCCTTTGGAACTCAAATTCCTCACCCGAAGGTGGCTTAAAGATAAGGTTCTTCCCATTACAATCTATAATGGCATAGTGTTTGGACAACAAATCCATGCCCAAGATTACATCGAACTCCAATACTGGCAACTCAATTAAATCCGCATCCAAGTTCTTGCCACCTATGCTAACCACACAGGATGGATAGGAGTTCTGAACCTCAATATCTTCCTCCAAAGGAGTAGACACAACCAACACATTCTCAAGCAAAACACAAGGCACATGCAATTTCTTAGCAAAGCAGGATGATACAAATGAATATGTAGCTCCCGAATCAAACAAAACTCTAGCATTCAAGGCTTGAATAGGAAGAATACCTGTAACCACAGTATTGGATGCTTATGCTTCATGCTGTGCCAAGGCAAAAACTCTCCCTCTGCCTCTACTCATAAAAGCTGATCCAGAAGCCTGAGACTCATGCTGACCTAATCCTCTGCCAAGCTCAATAGTTCTGCCCAAATTGCCTATACTTCCTCCTGGTTGCTGACCGATGCTCCTCTCTCTGCTCATCTGAACTGTAGCCTGAGAAGCCTGATGTCTAACTCTAAAAGAAGGTTGTGGATAATCCTTAAGAAGATGACCATACTGTCCACATCTATAGCATGCGCCTAACCCAAAGAAGCAAGGTCCTTTATGAAACTTACCACATGTAGGACAAGAAGGATTAGTCCTAGGTGGTGCTGAACTGGCTGCACTATGGCTCACTTGAGGAACAAATCTGGAGGGATTCGGTCTCTACTGGGATCTTCCTGATGGTCCTCTAAATCCCCCTTAAGCAACTGATTGAGGCAAAATATTTATACTCTTTACCCCATTGTCTTGCCTAGAAGAACTTCCAACTTTAGCTTTCTTCTTCTCTTGCCTTTTTGATCTGGCTTCCATTCCCCTATTCTCAATTACTCTTGCTTTATCCACTAGCTTAGAATAAGAATCAAATTCAAGAGCAGCCAAAACTTTAAATAATGGACCCACCAATCCCCTACGGAACTGCTGAATCCTTGCCGCTTCTGAAGGCACAAGGGCTGGAGCAAACTTACTTAGCTGGCTGAATTTCTTTGCATACTCTGATACAGTCATAGCCGGAGTCTGAACCAACCTTTCAAACTCCATAGATTTAGCATCCCTTACACTCTCTAGAAGAAACTCATCAAGCACCATTTCTCTGAATCTCTCCCATGACAACTCTTCATTATCTCGAAGCATACTAGAAATGCTTCTCTTGAACCAATCTTTTGCTTCAGCCTTTATTAAATAACCCACAAATTCAATTGCCCTCCTATCAGGAATCCCCAAAATCTGGATTTTCTCTTCTATCTCTTCCAGAAAATCGGTAGGATCTACCCCACCTCGGAACTCTGAAGGCTTTAGTTTCAGAAATTTCTCAAATGAAAGCTCCTCAACCTGAGGTACCACTACGGGCGGAGGTGGAGGAACTGGAATATCTAGGGCTACCTGAACCAGAGGAGCCTGCTGCTGCCTCTGTTGAGTAATAAACTTAGCTAATACCTCATAGTTCCTTTGCAACTGATCTAACTGCTGTGCCATATGGACCACATCAACTGGTGGCACAGGAGGAACCTTATCTCCTCTATTCCCTCCTACTGAACCCTCTTCAGAAGGAAATTCCCTCCTAGGACGGCCTCACCCTCATCTTCTGCCACGACGAGGAGGCATCTCGATACTGATAAGAAGAACAAACACATCAGACTCACTACGCACATTAATGCAGATATATATCAAAAGAAGACACAATTGGACGAGACATGATCCTATGCTTCGTAGTTTTCTTAATCAACACTTATACTAGTGCTCATGCATTTCTATCTATTTTCTATGTTAAGGATCGTAAACCTAGTGCTCTGATACTACCTCTGTCACACCCTAACTCTAGTGGTGCGACGGTCCTAGGGCAAGGGTAGGCTTAAGGATACCATAAACCCGTAGAATTCACAAATCATGAATCTCATCATCATAATATAAATTACAACATCATATATCATCATACAATGATCATGCCCATCATATAATTAAACATCAATCATATCTTTTCTATTATCATTTTATATCTTTCTCTTGTTCCTTAATGATCAAAAGACGAATCTCACATCAACAAGGAACAAAAGTACCCATAAGGTAATAATTCATACATCAAAATATTGATATCCTCAATGACTAACTATGGAGTTCTAGAGTATACTCCCATTACATATTGTGTCATAATACCATTAAATGAATATACAAAATATCCCAAACGTTATTACAATGAAGCTTCTTGGAAGAATGGATCAAGAAGCTGGATCTTCTCTATTAGCTCCTTCACGAGCTATGCTATCACTTGAAATTGACAGAAGAGGAGTGAGCCTTCAACTCAGTAAGATATGAACATTATAATCAAGAATCTGAATATCGAATCATCGTCATGAAAAAATATTTATATATATGTAAGTATGACAGAATCATAAGCTTTACTTGAAGGAACATGGTTACTCATAATAATTTGGCTATATCAAATCATATCAAAAATCAAATCATGGTTCATATCTGAAATATAAAATGCCCAAAAAGAATGGCATTGTCAAATCTCATCTGATAGAACTGATCTCATGTCATAACATACGTATTAGTAGCCTTGCTACCTTAATGTGCACACATGTTTAGCCAGGCATGTGCCTAGAGCTCATAGCCCCCTCTAGGTGGAACACTGATAAAAACCCTATCAGCTGGGCTCCCAAAGTGCACAATGGACTAATGAATTTATTCTCATTGGGAAGAGCACTCTATCCATGCGTCATGGGGTTTCAATCTCATGGAAAGCATATTGGTCACAAGACCATCATCATATAACATCATTCAAATTGGGTTAACAAGCAAGAAGTATATGAACTTGATCCAAGAAAATTGATCAAGTCATTAACATTATACATATATTTACAAATGGGTAACAAATATGAGAGTACTAGGTCATATTAAGTTTCAAAGAATGATAATCAAATAAGATGTTCATACTTAGCTTAACACAATTTCCCTTGAAATTTCCTTTACCAAATTCCAACGCTAACTCTTCAACTAATTTGATTTTTTCCTCCTAAGAAATTTCCCCAAATATACAAAATTAGGGTTTTCTCCAAATCAATAATATTTATCATGATTTTCTAATAATTAATTATCTTATAGTCTCTATTCTTAATTCCCAACAACAAATTTTATTTATCTATTTAAGAAAATCTGCATTTAATTTTGGAGTTACTGTTCATGTTACTACTCATGACAGCCTCAACATTCTTATTTCTCCCATATTAATTACCATTAATGACTTTAGATCACTTGCAATAAATTCTATATACACAATATTAATTATCCTAACCCATAGACTTAAATAAATCTAAAGAAAATAGCTTGGAAGAAAATTTACCTTATTTTTCTCAACACTGAAATTCCTGTAATTCTTGCTCAAAACTGATGATTTCTACCTTAATTAGACTAATTTAGAAGTCTAATGCATTAATTTGAGTATTAATGCATTAAAATGGGATTAACTCTGAGAAGAGACTGAATTTATCGAAGGAAGAAGGAAGGAAAAATCATGAAAATGCTATTGGGGTTGCTGGGTTTAAATAGACCACTGCCTAGAAAACATGCTTGCCAGCTCACCTCGCCAATCTTGCATCAGCAAAGCTACCTTGCCTAACCAGCTCGCCATTCCCACTTCGCATAGTGCCTCTTTACATAATGCCTCTTCGCATAATTCCACATCGCCTTTCCTCTTCGCCAAACCTCTTCACCAAACTCTCTTCGCACATGCCACCTCGCATATGCCTCTTGGCCAATTGCCACCTTGGAAATCTCACTTCTCCGCTTCGCCACTTTGTATTGCCAGCTCGCAAAATGCTACTTCGTAATTTGCTAGCTCGCCATATCAAGACTTCTCTAGGTTAAAACCTTTTCTAGACATCTTACACTTAACTAGCTCGTAAGTGAGTTACAAGTGTCCAAACTTACTGATTCTTTTTACCACTTAAAATAAACATACAAGGACACAACATATAAAATTTTCAAATCATAAAGAATATCACACAGACCGTGGTGACTCTCCAAATGTCACCCAGACTTTCTGCCTAAGAATCTCTCTGAACAGTCCTTCTAAAAATTCTGAAATTTTATAACCATCATTACAACACTCAAAGGAACATTTTTCATGTTCACACCTTTAGCTAATTTTGTCTCAGTCATTCCCAGTAAATTCAAACAGACACTGACTTCCTGCAGAAATACTCAACCAGACCAGCATTGCTCAAATAAACATAACTCATCACTTACACAGAATTTTACCAAATCATTTTACAGAATTACAGTTAAGACATAGACTCACAACTTTCATGTTTTATACTTTATCAAATTATATCTTTAAGATTATGTAATTATTCTTATAATATTCTAAAACTGCAAAGATAAAAAATTCCTGAAATTCTCAACCTTCACATTTGAAATTAAATAATTCTCCAAACATACAAAATTAATAAAACACTACAAAATGGCAGATATTACACCAGTGATAGCAACCCTACTCAACATTATGAAATAAGTAATGAAGAATTGAAATGGCAAAAACAAGTCATTAACATATGGAGTGGTTCAACACTTTAAAAAATTTTACTAGTCCCATCTAAAAATGTTAAAGTGTTGGTTATCACCGAATGAGGATTGAAATAATTAAATTTCTAATAAAGTTCAGTCAAGCTAGTACAAGTATCTTAAAGAGTGACAAAGATATTGTAAGAACTTCATCTATATGAACTTGGAAGTGGTGCCACTTTGATTGAGAGTTGGAGTTTCTCTCATAAAAGTTTATGAATTCTGGATTAACTCGTAGTCTTATTAAAGCTGAGTATGATATGGTTTGGAATTTGAAATTTTTGTGTTTATATGTATGATGCTATCAATTTTGTCACATGGAATAATAAATTCAAAACTTTTATGCTACTTAGGATTTCAACTTTGTCCTATAATATTTATATTAAGATAATATTCAAATCGAAAGATATATTGCTATATTCATAAACACAGTTTGATTTTTTGGAGAAATTTTTATATTTGAATAAGTGAGGGATTGTTATAAATTATTCAAATAAAAAATAAGAAAAAATAGATTTTAGTTTCCCAAATGTTGTATCTATACCAAAGGTTGTGTTCTAAAAATTGTGTCTATACCAAGAGTTGTGTTTCAAAAGATGTGTTTATACCAAAAGTTGGGATAATTAGCACTAGTGATCACTAATAGAAAAAAGTTATAGATTGATTACTATATTTTAAAAATTATTTTATCGGATGATATCCTGTCAGATTTTTTACCAGATCGTCACATCAACATAGTACATTGAATCGGATTGATACGTCAATATAGCAAGTTTTTTATTTTGATCACTAAACTTTTACTATTTTTCTATTTTGACTACTAAACTTTATATTTTTTCTTAAGAATTTATATTTTTGATTAAAATATTTTAAAAATACAATAAAACACCCATTTAATTTAAAAAAAAAACAAACAAATTATGTTATTATTAATATTAACTCAAGCATAACTAAAACTATATGGATTAAAACATACAGAAGATCAATAAACATCTTACATATACTTGCCTATATAAAAACCTCCATAATTATAATCTAAATTACAATACAAATCAATTAATCAGATGTAAAATATCATCAAATCTTATATGAATCTACAAAACCACAACCGTCTTTCATGCTCTCTTATCTCACTCTTTCTCTCCCGTTACAATTTATATTTAATTTCATAGTAATCTCAAGAAGGAGAGAAAGCAAATATCGCTTTTAAAAAAATGGATTTACGTGTTTCAAATCATAATTTTCTTAAATTTATTTGTGTTTTTACCTATAATATTTATATATATTATACATTTTATTCTTGATTCTTTTGTCTCTTATTTTAATAATATTTCCTACAAAATAATGATTGGAGAATTAAATTCTAATAACTATCACTTTAAAATTTTTAATTTTTAATTTTTAATATTTTACTAAATATTCAATTTTTAAAATGTTATTTGAAATATATTGAACTAGAAATTCATCCTAATACTAGATATGTAATGATTCAGCTTAAAAATAATTTCAAATAACCTGTTATTTTATAACTCAATCTCAGTTTAAAATGGTTAACTCAAATTATTTGAATAATAACTAATTAGATTATTTCTTTTATATTATCTATGTGGCTAAGAGAGGTGCGGGCTATTATAGCCTTCCAATTTTTGGAGATGCGACATCTGCAATTTTGCTAATTGGTTGACATTGTCCTAATTGGTTTTGGATATTGTAATTTGCTGTTTTATAACTCAATCTCAGTCTAAAATGATTAACTCAAATTATTTGAATAATAACTAACTAGATTATTCCTTATATATTATCGATGTGGCTAAGAGAGTTGCGGGCTGTTATAGCCTCCCAATTTTTGGGGATGTCACGTCTGCAATTTTGCTGATTAGTTGACATTGTTGTAATTGGTCTTAAGTATTATAATTTGCTAGTGCTAGTGTCCCACGACTCCATCTCATGTTTTGCTATAGGGATAGGGATAACCCACAATTTGACTCCAATATAATTTTAATATTAAATTATAATGATCCGATTCAAAATTAATTCTAATTAAATTATTATTTTATATCTCAATTTTAATAAAAAATATTAATTCAAATTATTTAAATAATAACTAATAAAATTATATAAACCAATTATATTCTTTACATATTATCGATGTGGGAATCTAGCTCAAACACCTCTCTTAATGGTGCGGGCTGTTACAAGGTTGCACTTCACAACAACATCACAATCTAAAGCACTTAATTTTACAATTTAATATTGGACTATTACATTAATATTTAATTGAATATGATTGATTTAAAATTATTTAAATTAAATTATCAAATTATTAGATGATGTGATAATAGATTATAGATTTTCTTAAATTTGTTAAAATTAATATATATAATACATATAATATTATTATATTATTATAAAGGTAGATAAATGAATGATATCTAAAAGAATATGAATGTCATTTACTTATTTTGATAAATTGGAGTAGTTGACACTTTACAATCGAATATTTTCTAAGAATACCCAAAATACTTTCAGAACCCTTTTGGAAATGGATTATTGGATCCACCATGATACTGTCAGTAAAAACACAAAATACAATTCAAAACCTCACCCTCTTTATGTATATTTTTAAAAAATATTTTTTGGACTCTTTCTACGTGGCATCGTATTTAATGATAAATCTGTTCTAATCATTAATAGTAACTTTTTTATGCAGGTAATTAAAAATTATTCTTTTAACTTATTATATTATACTTATTACTCTCTATATTTTATAACAAACATCTTAGTTATAAAATATATAATTATTAAAAAAATTATATATTAAATTCTTTTTATCTATTTTAATTTTTTTAATTCTATTATTACTTTAACCTCCTTTCACCTTTTTAATTATATCATATTTTATATCTTTTAATTATTATCTCTATTTATAATACTTTTTTAATAATAATAATATTATAATATTAAGATAAAAAATAATTTGGGTTAAAAAATAAGAGAATTAAATTGAAACATATCAAAAAAAAATTAAAACGTTTATTATAAAATAAAAAAAGCACAGATGTTATGACATTTATTAGCAGACATACTTTACCAATAGAAATTAAATATTAATTACACATGTTGAGAATTTATTAGATATGACGGAAACATATTTTTCTTACTCACATAAAAATAAGAAGTAATTACTATGAGATTCATATGTTTTAACATATTATACTAAAAAGTTTATGTTTTTAAAATTATATTATAAAATTTTTGTATTTTGATTACGTTAAAATTTGAGATTATTATATTAAAAATTTGTTAAATTAATTTAAAAAATTTATAATATCACTCATTTTCATTCTAATTTTCACTCATATGACACCAATCCATCACTTTCTCTTTCACTTTTAATTTTCTTTTATTATTATTATTATTACAAAGCAAAAAATAAAACCAAAATAAAATCCAAACAACTAAAATAGAGACTGTTATTATTAACAACTAAAATCCCTTTACAACTAAAATCCAAACGATATATTGTTGATGAACAATGTGAAGAACCCAAAATCAGAATGAACAAAATAATTAAGAGAAAAAATTTCAATTTTATTTATAGAGAGAGAAAATAACGAGTTTTTTTCTTAAAAATAACAAAAAAAAAAATAACATTTTATAACAAAATCTATTATTATTATCGGTTTATACCAATTGCGCATCTGATACCCGAGCTGTCTGACGCAGGGCCAACACTGTCTGACGCAGCGTATCCAAAATCTATTATTATTACCGGTTTCTACTCAGAGCTTGTTCATTCTACCATTTCATATTCATTCTAAAAAAAGTGCTTAGAAAAACTAACCAAAAATAGAGAAAAAGCTTAAAAAAATCTTCAAGAATAGGTAATCAAATTCAGTAACCCATTGATACGCAAAATCTAGATGAGTAACTCCAAGATTCAATGGAACCCGCGAACTTTTTCTCAATGCTTTGCCTTAATAGCTTCAATTCCTCCTCCTCCACCATCCACCGTGTACCACCTGTTGTTGTTTTGGCATGAAACAGCGATCCCCTCCTCTTGTTTCTCTTTTCAAGACCCATCACCCACTAATTCCTCTAGTTTTTCATCACAATCCACACAAACCCAATAATCACATCACATGTCCTCATCCTTCTTTCAACACCCATTAAACATCTCTTCTTCTACGTCACTTCCTCAAAATATTAGCTTCTAGGTATCTTACTTTTCTTCCATTAATGGTTGTTTCTAGCAGTTTTGCTACCACTTTGGTTGCTACCAAGATGGAGACTTTGTTACTCAATTATACTTCTTCTTTTTCTTCCGGGTCTTCTTCTTCTTTGAGGTCTTATTTGGTTTTGCCTCCATAACATATACGAGTTTTTTGTAGGCCAACGACAAGGAACAATTATAAAAAGATTTTAAATCAAAGAGGAAGGGTGAAATGTGAGGTTGTTTCTTCAACGGATGTTGTGGTTGAAATTGACTCCAATGTTGACGCGGCTAAGATTTCTAGCTTTTCTGCTCTTGAATAGCTAAAGACTTTTGTTGCTGACCGTGAGTCCCAAATTCTCCATTTGTATTTTTGCTGTGAAGAAGATTAGAGAAAAAGAAAATTGTCTTTTAGTTATTAATTTTCCCATTGAATATTGATAAATTTCATATGAATCTTCAGCTTACTCTATTATCTTGGATTTGGGGCTTTGGTTTTGATGGGTTAGAGAAAAAGAAGAAAGAGAAAGAAGTTTTAATGGACAGGAGTACAAGATGAAATGGGTAATAAATAAAATATTTTAGTCAAAATTTAACTTTTATATCATTAACTAATAAAAAAATGAATAAAAAATAGATGGAAGAATCTAATAGTCCAACTGAATCAAAATACAAAGATTTTATAATATAATTTTGAAAACACATGAAATTTTTAATGTAATATAGTAAAACACAGGAACCTCAGAATAATTATCCCTAAAAATATGTGAGTTGAGATAATATACTCCTATTATACCTAATAATTTCTCTGTACATGTTTAATCATCCTTATAAAACATAGTCCGCTTCCCAACTTACTAGACATAAACAAGATTCACATATTCATAAAATCAATTGTTTCAAAATTAATAATTATAATTATATTCACTTAAAATTATGTTAATAATTATGCTGTATGAGCAATATAATTATTTTATATATTTATTTTTAAAATCGAAATATGAAATTTTGAAAAAAAATTAAAGTATCTTTTTTTATTATTTTTATTAGTTTAAGATCTATATAATTATTATAATATAATTTTTTTATTATTAATTTGTAAAGAATTGATAATCTATTTTTTATTATATACTTTTATATTTAAACAATTTTAGTATAGGTGAACATAATTTTCTTTTATATTGTTTCAAAATTTATTAAATATATTTAAAAAATTTTAAAATGAAGTTTTTACTATAATATATTAAAATTGATATAATTTAATTAAATATTTAATTCAATTAAAACTGACGGATAAAAAAAATCATTTGCAAGTTCTAAAATAGTATAATATCTTATACGTGCATCAACCAATATATAATTATAAGTTGCAAAAAAGCATAAGTTAAAAATGCTAAAGAACTAACTAATATGTCATAAAGAAAAGAAAAAAATAAAATTGAATTATTCACTAAATCATAATTAAAAAATTGAGTTAAAATTTTAAATCATAATTAAATTAAAGATAAATTAAATATCATATATAATATATTATGTTTAGTAAAATTTAATTAAAAATATGAGTAAATAATACACTTAAACATAGGTAACAATAAGTTAAAACTATTAGTAAATGAGTCAATTTACTAATTAGTCAATTTTCATATGAAGTAATTGGACTTGATCTATTTAATTAAAAAAACAAAAAGTTAATGTTCCATATTATTGATCATATTAATATATTGTGAGATGCTTCAATTAGGACCTCATAAAATGTTAAATTGTTAACTTTTGAATTTTAAATTACACCTAACTTAGATATATGCCTTTAATTTATATCCAATTAACACCAAATTGGTAATAATTTATATATAATGATGTTAGTAAATACATTAAAATTTTAAGTAATTGATATTAATAAAATCAAATTGCAATAAAATAAAATTTTCACAATAAATAATATATATATATATAATATTGAAAGACAATCACCTCTAGTAGATATTAAAGGGAAATTTCAAGTTGATTTTGATAATTTACAAATTTATTTAAAAAATATATAACAAAAATTAACAACTCTTGCTAGCTTAAGATGTGTTTTATTTTTTATTTATTAGTGCTATTTTATTTTGGATTTTTTTTAGCTCTTTAATCAATTTTTGCAAAATTTTGCAAGCCTATAGAAAACTTGCAATTCTATAGAATTTTGGAAGTATAAAATTTTGGTTTAATTTAGTTCAATTTTTTTTTATTAATTTTGCAACTTTTAATTCATTGTCTAGTTATTATTTAGTTGATTGATGAGAAAATTGAATTCTATTCAATTTTTTATTTGGTTTGTGGAAAAATGAACATCACAACATAAGAATTATGAGTATTCTAAAATATGAGTAAATTTAAGGCTACCAACCACCCTTATAGCCTTAACATACAACAATCATCATCTTAACCTACCCAATATTAACCATCATGAACTATCAAAATACATATAAGCATTAATACCATATAGGGACACACTTAAGCTATCCTATGTATTTAAGGCAACTCAATAATGCATATACAACTTATGATCTCATTTACTATATCCAAAAGATACATGTTATCAATTGAATAGTTATATAAATTATACTAAAAATAATATTCAAAGATCCGTTAAATAATTATAAAGCTACTAGGAGCATAATACTCCAATATCAAAAGAATTATATGGATATCTTTAGTTTCTTGCTGGAGAAGAAGAGGTAAGGAATCTAAGTTATCCACTACCTGTTATCTGAAAGATATAAAATAAATATATGTGAGTATAATTCAGTGAATAGAGAATATACTATCATACCTTTAACTTGCTTATTATCATATAGAAGGATATCATTAGTAACATAAACCTAAAGGTTTACATCAACATATTCATAATATAGTCATCATGGTAATGGATATATAATCAATAAAGAAAAATCATATTATTACATGTTCATCGTAAGGAAAAAATTACAAAAATCTATTACATAATATCATGAGTGAGATAAGAGGCATCATGACATGATCCACTAAATATGTAAGGTTCATCAGGCCTTATGCCTAGAGCATATACTCTCTTTAGAAAGAGTCAGATAATATATCATATATGTGAATTTACTTATGTATAAGACTTTTAATATCCCCCATCAAATGGAGAATATTTTATTATCATTCCCTACATAGAGCAAGTCTATGTAGTATGTTAAACATCATCATGCATATATATATATATATATATATGTTTCATATAATCATTGGAAATTTGCATATGAATTCATTATTTATCATGAATCATGTAGTTTATCAAAGATATTCTTAAGAAAGTATGAACATTTTATTTAAGTGGTTCAAATGGAATGGGTATTGCATAATAGTATATTTTTCACTCACCTTGACAAACAAGTAGAAAATCTTTCCCAACCAATCAACTAGGAGGATAGTCCAACATCTTCCTCTACTCGTCCGTGAGCTATAATAGGTGTACATTACCATATTATCATCCATTCATAAACATAAAATGACTTAACTTTCGTATTTATACCTAGTTCCCTTAAAACTTATACTCCATTATCATGAACCTAGTTATGCACATGAATCTTAGTTTAAAATACAAACAAACTCTTTAACCTAGTCAATATCCATAATGGATAATATAATTCATCATATAATCATCTTAAATGTCAAAAACCATTTCTAAATCTTCAAGGTTATAAGTTAAGGTTTTAAGCACTTTATGCATTTATAACTCGATATCATGAATTATAACTTTAAATAACTTCTAGACACCTTTACTAGCATCCATATAATTCAATTTTATCTTATACTTAACTTATATTCATAACCTCAAAATTAGAGTTTTCCATTTTATGAAGATTCAAGTTAAAATCTTATGATTCTAGGCCTCTTAAGGCTAATTATATAGATAATTTATAACCCCAATTTAACCATTAATGAAGATTTATGAAAGATGGACAAGAATTTATTACTTAAGTTACTATTTATAATAAATGCCATTAATACTTTAACTCTCTAACCAACCTCTTAAATATGCAATTAATGCTTCTAAATGAACACCCATAATTTATAAATGACTTCTATAACCATATCTTGAAACTGCACATGCATATATGTAAAAGAGAGAATGTTACCTTATGTCTCTATATCTTAAATTCCTAGAGATTAAATGGAGCTTGATCGTTTTCCTTGGACTTTCCTTCAAGATTTGAGGATTTCTTGAGGGTTCATAGTATAGAGAAATGGGGAAATAAGCTTTTAGGGTTTTAGATTTAGGAAGTAAAAAAAGGAAGAGAGAGAAAACAATTAAGTGATGGCTGAAAAAGAAATTCAACTTTTTTTTATAGGTCCCGATAAGTAATGGGTATTACATGATTAGTAACGTTCATTACAGTCATTTGAATGGTAAGATGCAAGAGGGGTTGTAACGAGCACTCCTGATTGGTAATGTTCATTACAAATTTTCCATATTTTTGAAAATTTTTAGCAAAAAGCAATTTTACGCTCATTACTATGTGGATAACGTGCATTATATGTTGGTCATAGGCGTTACTAATTCCTTCACGCCCATTACATAAATTGTTAAGTTTTGAAAATTCAGACAAAGGTAAAATTCATGGGCGTTACATGAACTTAATGCCAGTTACCATCGATAAGCTCCCAAACCAAGAGTTTAATCTCCAAAATCAACATCATATAACTCCAATTAAATTTCTAATTCTCTAAATTATATATAACATCAATATTTTTTTTAAGATTCAATTTAAGTTTAAACATCTTCTACACATGAAAATCACATCAATTTAAACCTTAGGTTGCATACTTCACATCATATAGTCATATTAACATTAACTTAGCTTATGCTACACTTAGATTCATCTAATCACATACATTCTAGGCTCAAAGCTTAACTTATGTCAACAAACATACATGTATAACATAACATAATTTAACTTAAACAATTACATTAGGAAACACATATATATAGATTATACATGAAAATGCATGTACACATAAGAGTGTAAAAGTTGATGCTATTATCCAAGGGTCTCTAACTAAATTTATCTTTAAGGGTAACCATTGTTAAGGATAATAGCTTATGAGCTGTTCTACTTGTTGTATTTATCATTATATGGTTGTATTTCCTTATATTTATCTACTTTGTATTTATCTCTATCTCTTATCAAGTGTATATATATATATATATATATATATATATATATATATATATACACACACACACACAATAGAATGTAATCAACATCATAAGAAAAACAAATATTAATCTCAACTAACTCTAATATAGTATCAGAGTTTCATGTTCAAATGGACTAAATTCTGGGATCTATGTTCAAGTTTTCGTTGTGGACTGATAATGATATCAATCTAGACCGAATATGAAGAAGATATATCAGTCAGTCTATTTGTAAGCAAGTGTCAAATGCTTACAGGAATGTGTTGGGATAAAATGATTTAAAAGTCCTAGGTGTTACAGTGAAGGAAAGGGAGTTATATTTTTTTTTAGGGTTAATTACTATTTTTCCAGTAAAATGACCTAATATATTAAGTTCTCCTTGACCTTTCAAAAATACGTTAATTCCCCCTGACAAATGTCATGTTATACTAGTACCCTCTTCCGTCCAATTTTACTATTAGTCAACTCTAAAATGGTCAACAATGGTAGTAAAAAGACAGAAATGTCTTTGCCCTTTATTTTTAATTAATTACATTCTATTTTTACTTTAAAAAATATTTTTTAGGGTAAAAAAATTATTTTTTTACACAAATTTAAAAATAAAAAATAAACAAAAATATTTTTTATTTTAAAATAATAATTTAAGGAGAAATTAAATTATTCCTTCTTAAATTTTTTAATACAAATAAAAAATTAATTTTCATATATTTGACAAATTTGAAAATAAAAAATAAAAATATTTTTTAAAAAATATTTTTTTTTATTTTTTATTTTCAATTTTTTATTTTTTAAAAAATAAAATAAAAATATTTTTATTTATTTTATTTTTAAAGTTATCAAAAAATATAAAAATATATTTTTTTACCCTAAAAAATTTTTTTAAAGCAAAAATAGGAAGCAATTAATTAAAAATAAATGGCAAAAATATTTATATTTTTTTATTATTGACTATTTTAGAGTTGACTAACAACAAAATTGGATAAAAAGGTCTAATAGTATATTGTGACATTTATCAGGAGAGTTAATGTATTGGGTCATTTTACAAGGAAAAAATCGTAATTAATCCTTTTTTTTGGGCATTTTAATAATTTCATATAAGATTTAACAAAAAAAAATTTATTGATCATATCAAATAGAAATTTTTAATAAAAAAATTGTAAATTCATATATTTTATCAATATATATTATATTTTTTATGAATGTTTTTTAAGATAAAAAGATTATATTTTGTTAAACATGACAATTAACTCACTTGTTAGATGATTTTATTGCTAATTAATAATAATTTCTAATAAATGATATTTTTATCATCTTTAAAAGATATTTAAAAAAATGATTAATAATTCACTCCTTACTTATTGATTGATTATAATTTTTCCTAAAAAAATTATTAAATGTTGCATTTAGATGCTTAAATGTCTAATGAAATAAAATTGTTAATAACGCATTTTTTTTCTACTTACAATTTCATTAAAATTAATTTAAAAAAAAATGAGAACATGTTTAATTGGTAAGAAATGATATGTTGATAATTTATAAAAGAGTCATTTTTCAGATTTATCAATTTACTGAAGAATGACTTTTTTTTTTCTTTAGCTTAAAGATCCCATTCCTATTTTTGTTTTCTTACTATAATTATATTCTCCCTTTAATTAAATAATAATTATATCAAAGACGGTGAAGTGGGTGAGAAGCAAAACCCACTATCTACTGCTCAAAGAGGGGATCCAGGTGTCAAGACCTCAAGAATCCAAATAGGAATTTGAGTTTCTTACTAGAGATGGCATCAATGTATTGTTGTCGTTGTTGCAATAATGGCATGCAAGATAAATAATGAACAAAATAAAAGAGAAAGAGCCCATGGATATTGTGTATCGTGTCATGTTATGTATGCATGTGTTGCGAAGAAAGAATTGAATTCCCTTTCATGTGCTTATTTAAAATGGTGAAATTGGCTAACATCTGAAAATATTAGTAGTCAAAACAACCTCACTACAGTGAAAAAGGGGCAATGAAAGTACAAGGACAGAGACATATATATATAATGTAATATCTTTGTTCTTAAAAGAGAGAGAGAGAGAGAAGGTGAAAAATAGGTGAACCCCTTTTTAGAGGGCGGAGGGAAAAGGTTAAATTTTTGAGTTTTTTTTTTTTTTTTTGGACAATTGGGAGTGCATTGGGATTTTAATAGTATAATTGGTTTTGTTTGTCTTCTCAGTCTTTTCTTGCCAAAAACAGTGAAAACTAATGAAAGTGTAGGACTTTTCAGGTTACCACCTTCAATCAAAGAGGACCCTCTTTTTTTTTGTTTTGTTTTTTGGGTTGTAGCTTATTAGTTGGTTTTGCCCCATCTTCCTGTTCATGGATCCCAAGGGCTCAAACTCAAAGAATCCACATGAATTACCTGACTTCTTGACCCACCCTCATCCTCATCCTCATCCTCATCCTTCTCATCCTCCTCCTCAAACCCTACAAAATCAAAACCAAAACCAACAACAACAGCAGCAGGGAAACATGGGAGAGAATAAACCAGCTGAAATTAAAGATTTTCAGATTGTAATTGCAGACAAAGAAGAGCAAAAGAAGCAGTTAGCACCAAAAAGAAGCTCAAACAAAGATAGACACACCAAGGTTGAAGGTAGAGGAAGGAGGATAAGGATGCCAGCTCTTTGTGCAGCAAGAATCTTCCAATTGACTAGAGAATTGGGTCACAAATCTGATGGGGAAACAATACAGTGGCTGTTACAACAAGCAGAACCATCTATAATTGCTGCAACTGGGACAGGAACAATACCAGCATCAGCCTTGGCAGCT
>CANXYC011224099.1:0-10829 GCA_948193065.1 Aleurites moluccanus | reverse complement strand
ATATTCCATACCAAACATACACAAATTTCCAATTATGCTTCAAATCACTTATACCATTCAATCTTTCCACATTTAACCTTATACATTTCAATCATTTAATCCATTATACTATATTCAAGTCTTAGTTCCTCATTTGCATTTTCCTAACACCTTAAAGTAGTAAAGTCTATATGTTATCACTTTAATAGAAATCATTCCATTCTTCCATTTTTCAACACCATTTAATTGTACAACATTAATAAACATCAAATGCATTACATATAATCATTTAAACCTATCAATCATCAAAGTACTAAGGCATTATTCATTCTTTCATATTTCGGCCAAGCCAAACTTTGTTCCAAATGAATTCATTTAAATCATTTAGCCATCAATTCATGTTAAACACATCAAATATACATCATTCATACCTTTAAAACCATTTAAACATCAAAATCAAACTTCATCAACTAAGCACCTCAATTCGGCCATTCTTAAATCCTTAACCAAATGAGTTTGTTTCCATTATTCAACCATAAATTCATATCATACACATCATTTAAACATCATTTAAACCAAAGGAATCATCAAAACATCAATTTGATTCCAAGTTCTTCCTATTAGGGTTTCAATCCATCTTTTTGAATTTCAACCATTCAAAATGTGTTTTGATCACTAATAAACATCAAAGAACATCATATAAACATAATTGAATCAAAAGAATCTCAAAACCATTAACTTACCAAAAGTTCTTCAAAAACTTCAATAGATTAATTCTTAGCTTAAATGAGTTTTTCCTTGGAATCTAAGGTTATATTTGTGTTTAGGCTAATGGAATTAATATGTTTTCATCCAAAAATGAAAGAAAATCATAAGCTTTGGTGTATGTCAATGGTGGCCGAAACCTATATGAAGGAGAAAGAGAAAATTCTGAACATATAATGGTGATGGATGAAGACAATGGTGAAGTGGTGGGAAAAATCCACCAAAAAATCAAATGTTTGATTCCATACATCAATCTTATGATAAAATTGGTGTAACCTAGCCATCCATCCATCCATCTTTCATACTTTTATACTATTGTTTAATCAAAGTCAACAAAGATGGCTTACATGTACATTTGATACACCAAATCAAAAACCAAAGCTAGTAATCCTATACATTGAGCTTATGATAGCAATTGTGTAACCTATTCATCTAACCATCCATTTCTTCATCATTTGATCCAATGGTTAGATTTAATCAAGCCTCAAATGATACCATAGAATTGCATACACCATATAATTCCATATCTCAAAGGAAAATACCATATTGCCCTTAGTTCAACCGAAGCACCTCAAGCACCTCAATTGAGCAGCTTACCCGTCACTATTTTTAATCGGGTTTATTTCTCCAACAAAACTTTAAATAAATTAAATAGCATCATTTTCAAGTCCTAATTTTCTTTTCTACCTTCAAATATCATGTTTATTTCCATGAAACCCGAAGGGGTGTGAAATGACTATTTTGCCCCTAATTCACCAAAAACAGAATTTTTTCCAATTTCTTCCTAACAGCCTTTAAAGCACATTTGCATGGATAAAACTTTCTAAAACATGCATATTCATACAATTTAAACATAAACATGCATAAATACATATCATATAAACATATAAGGAACCCCTTAGGTTTGCCTCTTAAAGCTTAAGTTCTTAGCCATTCAACTGGGGTGTTATAGAGAGTTCCCTAGATATGGAGAGGGATCATCCCAGACTAGTATGGTCAGACCTACTCAGAGGCAGTTTCAGACACCCTCAGCACAGAGTCAGAGGAGGGATGTTTCTAGGGGAGGCAGGATGAGACCACCTACCCCAGTATATTCTAGAGGATCCAGCAGAGCAGTGCAACAAATTCCAGAGATACCTCCATGTGAGCACTATGGAAGGAGACATATTGGTGAATGCAGGGCTAGAACAACAACATGTTTTAAATGTGGGCAGTTTGGCCACTAGTTGAGGGAGTGTCCTATGAGAACTCCATAGAAGACTGGTTTAGTGGCATCTAAGCCTACTGTACAGATGGGTAGAGGAGGAGCTGGTAGAGGTAGACCAGTAGAACAGGGTCAACCAGCAGCACAGCCACCAGTAGGGTGAGGTCAGGGGAGAGTTTTTGCCATGACCGCATAACAGGACCAATGACTACATGATACTGTAGTAGGTATGGTTCTTATCCATGATATTGAGGCATACACATTGTTTGATTCTGGTGCCACACACTTTTTTGTGTCTTATGTGTTTGCTAGAAAAATAGGGTTAATTAGAGAACCTTTATTGATGCCCTTAGAGGTAGCTACTCCATTGGGGGAAATGTAATTGTGGGCTATATATATAGAAACTGTCCTGTGAGGATAGCTGATAGGGTATTGCTTGCAGACTTGATTGAGTTACTAGTACTGGAATTTGATATGATTTTGGGTATGGACTTGTTAACTTTATACAGGACTATTATTGACTGTTTTTTAAAGCAAGTAGAATTTAGATTGGATGGGCAGGAAAGGTTTGTCTTTCAGGGAGAGAAAAATAAGAAAATGTCAGGGCTTATTTCAGCTATACAGGCACAGAAATTGTTAAGGAAAGGATGCAGTGCTTATTTGGCATCAGTGGTAGATACTATAAAGGTACCTAAGGAGTTTGAGCATATTCCAATAGTACAAGAATTTTCAGATATTTTTCCTGCAGATCTTCCAGGATTGCCACCAGAAAGGGAGATAGAATTTGAAATTGAAGTGTATCCTAGTACAGATCCGATATCCATTCCTTCATACAGAATGGCACCACTAGAGTTAAAAGAGTTAAAAGTACAGTTACAGGAATTGCTTGACAAGGGGTTTATCAGACCTAGTAGTTCACCTTGGGGAGCTCCAGTGTTGTTTGTTAAAAAGAAAGATGGGACACGGAAGATGTGCATTGATTACAGATAACTAAATATGGTGATAGTGAAGAACAGGTATCCATTATCCAGGATAGATGATTTGTTTGATCAGTTACGGAGAGCCTGTTACTTCTCCAAGATTGATTTGAGATTAGGGTACCATCAGTTGAAAATTAAGAAGGAGCATATTTCAAAGACTACTTTCAGAACCAGATATGGACACCGTGAATTTCTGGTGTTACCATTTGGGTTGACTAATACACTTGCAGCTTTTATGGATCTGATTAACAGGGTATTCAAGACCTATTTGGATAAGTTTATCATTGTCTTTATTGATGATATTCTTATTTATTCTAGGAGTAAAGAGGAACATGAAGAGCATCTTAGACTCACATTGCAGATTCTAAGGGAGCATCAGTTATATGCCAAGTTTTCAAAGTGTGATTTCTGGTTGATTGAGGTAGCAATTCTGGGGCATGTTATTAGTAAAGATGGCCTCAAAGTTAATCCTCAGAAACTGGAAGCAGTATCCAATTGGCCACGACCCACTACAGTGACTGAGGTGAGGAGTTTTGTGGGAGTAGCTAGATATTATCGGAGATTTATTAAATACTTCTCAAAAGTAGTTGCTCCATTGACTAGGTTGACTCGGAAATAAGAGAAGTTCCATTAGAGTGAAAATTGTGACAAGAGTTTCCAGACTCTTAAGACTTGTTTGACTATTGTTCTAGTGTTGACATTACCTACAGAGACGGGTACATTTGCCATATATTATGATGCATCTAGAATTGGCTTAGGATGTGTACCGATGTAGGATAGGAAGGTAATTGCTTACGCTTCACGACAGTTGAAGAAGCATGAAGTGAATTATCCTACCCATGATTTAGAGATGGCAACAGTAATTTTTGCTTTAAAGATTTGGAGAGATTATCTTTATAGGGTAAAATGTGAAATATATATAGATCATAAGAGTCTTCATGTCACGACCCAACCTCGGAGCCACAACGGTCCTAGGGTATGGGTGTTGCATAAGCTACCAGTACCTCGAAGAACCCAATAAACTATACTATATGGCATGCAATTGCTATAAACAGCTTAATTAACTTAGAAATGCTGCAGAAAATTTGACAGCATCTCCTCTATAATATGGCTATGCCCAAAAATAAAACAAATAAACAACATTTCTAATATCATCCATACTCATTCTCAATACAATAATCCCTCTGGATCTCCATCAACAACTCAATATCTACATATATCTGTATAATCAGTCATTTCCATACATAACATATCATATACATCCATAATATCATCAGTAAGCAAACTATAAAGATGCAAACTTAAACATATATCTACATGCCAATCCTTATATACAGTACCATGGAACTTCTATTATGTACATTATTTACATATTCTTTTAGAGTTGAATATATACATGATCACTAGTATACTTCCAAGGAAGGAGTAGGAGATGCCAATGGAAAGTGTGCCTCACAACTGACCTGAAAATATAAAACCACTAGGGGAATGAGTATAAAAATACTCAGTGAATCCAGATGTATAAAGATGCAGTAAGTGCTCATGAAAATGTAATTGCCCATATATGGCCTGAAGAATTTAATATAAGATAGCAAATGAATAAATAAACATGTATTTGTACAATGATCAATATAGAAACCATATAAATATCCATTGTACAAAATAGCACACATATGATATAACAGGATTGGGTTAATTTCTGACATTTAGTACTCAGCACTATCATAAAGTGCACTAGGGAATATAACATCCCTCCCTAGTAGGGGTCCCATAAATACAATACTCTCATAAGGAATATTTTCCCTACGACTAGAGAATATAACATCCCTCTCTAGTAAGGGTCCCCAAAACACAGTGTGCGCACAGTCGATGGAATTTACCCGCTATACCATCGAAATAGCCCTGTTCTAATATCATATGAGTGTGCCTCCAAATAATAGTAAATATGGCATATTTATACTTTATATAGCTTTAGAAC
This sequence comes from Aleurites moluccanus, assembly GCA_948193065.1. Lineage (NCBI taxonomy): Eukaryota > Viridiplantae > Streptophyta > Magnoliopsida > Malpighiales > Euphorbiaceae > Aleurites > Aleurites moluccanus. The sequence goes on along the minus strand of CANXYC011224099.1, from coordinate 5,923 downwards.
AATCATATATACATATATGAGGAAAAATAGAGCAAGTTTGGAATTTGTCAAAAATTGGGTCGCAAATTACGGGCCCGTTTTGGGATTTTTGGGTACTTTCTGGTTAACTATGTTACCAAAAGAATTAGGTGGGCCATGAGGTACCGTTTCAAAGCTTAGGTCGAGACTAGATGATTGGGCCAAGTGGTGGTCCAATTAGCTTTCTGGTTTTCATTTTATGACCTGTCAAAGTTTAGGTCATTTCGGAGGGCTTATTTACGGGCCAATTTGCACTTTAAGCAATTTTGGGTAACAAACTTCATTTTAAAACTCAAATGTCATAATATGATATATATGATGCAAATCATGCAAAATTATACATAAGGACTCACCTCTATCACTTTCAAACACTTGTTCCCCAAACACTGATCCCAAGCCCTAGTCGGCCCGCCGCTCGACACTCCGAGCAGGAGTATTCGACGGTTCACCTATTATCACACATAACACTCTGGTAAGGTATAAAATCATTACAAAACATATCATTTGCACAAAAACACATCAAATTCACTAAGGCATACACATTATACACTATTAAGTACACTTTACACAAATCATACTATATCCATTCCTTTATGCAATAACTCATATCTAACACCACATTTAAGTTACGTTATGTATATTCATCACTAATATAACACATTAATAACTCTTATACACTTAGTTCACCATTTCATATTAAACATACACCATAATCAAACTTATTTCCAAAGTACCTAAATCAATTATCTTCCATATATTTAGACTTATATATTTCTATCATTTTCTATACTTATTCATATTCAAACTTAACTTTATAAATCTCATTAGTCTAACACCTTAAACTAACAACTTTAAACTTATCCAACTTAAGCAAAAGTCATTCCTTTTGTTCATTTTTCAATGCCATTTCATCCAACAACATATATAAACATTAAATGTATCACTTTTAGGCATTTAAACCTAACAATCATCAAAACACAATCCAACAACCTAGTTCATTACATTCGGCCAAAATAACTTCATTTCCAAATGGATTCTTTTCCAACATTTAACCATTAATTCATTATATTCATACCAAATATAGCTCATTCCATCATTTAAACACCTAAAATAACCAAATACACACCAAACCCTAACCTTCCTAAGTTTTAGCCAAACCATTTTTCCCTCCAAATCCAATTGTTTCAATTATACAACCATCAATCCATGTTATACACATCAAATGAACAACATTTGAAGCATTTAATCCATCAAAACCATACTTTGATTCAATGTTCTTCCTATTAGGGTTTCAATTCATTATTTTGAATTCCAACCATACAAAACAAGTTCTAATCCATAAATAATAAAAGGAACATCATATGAACATTATTAAATCAAAAAAACTTAAAAACTAACAACTTACCAAAATTTCTTCCAAATCTTCCTTGAATTAAATTGTTGCTTTAATGAGTTTTTCCTTGGATTTAATGGTTAGAATGGTGTTGAGAATGATGAATACTATCTAATTCTATCAAAAATGGGAAGAAAACTATAAGGAATGGCTTAGGTGGATGGTGGCCGAAACCTATAAGCATGAACAATGAAGTTTGCTGCAGTTTTTTGTTAAGGATGAAGATGATGATATGAAGTGGTGGTAAAAATCTATTCAAATATCAAAAAAAATGATCCAATGGTTTAGGTTTATGGTAATTTTGGTGAAACCTAGCCATCCAACCATCCATTTTGCTTACTTTAATGCCATTTGTTCATCCAAAGTCAACATTGGTGGCTAACACATACATTTTCCACACCAAATCCAAAACCAATGGCAAAAATCCAATGCTTTGAACTTATGATAGCAAATTTGCAACCTATTCATCTAACCGTCCATTTTTCCATCATTTGATCCAATGGTTGGATTTAATCAAATCTAAACTAATACCATAAGGTTGAACACATTCTATAATCCCATATTCTGAAGGAAAAGACCAAAATGCCCTTAGTGCAACCGAAGCACCTCAAGCTCCTCAAGCACCTCAATTGAACAGCTTGCCAGGAACTGTTTTCAACCGGGTTTATTTTTCCATCTATTATTCAAATAAACTAAATAATACCATTTACATTCTCTTAAATTCTTTTCTATCTTCAAATATAGTGTTAAATCCATCAAAATCCGAAGGGGCTGTGAAATGACCATTTTGCCCCCAGTTCACAAAAAAAATCAAAATTTCCCGATTTTGTCCTAACAGCCTTTAAATTACTTCTATGCATAAAATCAACTCATATAACATGCATAACTATCAATTTCATGCATAAATACACAATAACAACATATTATAAAGAAAACAAAAATTTCCTCCCTAAGTTCTTCTTTAAGGGTTAAGTTTAGTTTAGGCTGAGGTGTTACACTTCAGTATCTACTTCAGCAAAAGGAACTGAATTTGAGACAGAGACGATAGGTTGAATTGTTAAAAGATTATGATTGTCAAATTTTATATCATCCAAGGAAGGCTAATGTGGTAGCAGATGCACTTAGCAGGAAATATATAGGTAGTTTAGCACATGTAACTGTTATAGAGAAGCCTCTAGTGCAAGAGTTTAGGGAATTGGTAGCAATGAGATTAACTCTGAAGTTTGAATTACAGGGGCAGGAACCGGTGCTGATAGCATAATTTTAGATTAAACCATTATTATTAAATGAGATAAAGAATTCCCAGAGCAAAGATGCATAGTTAATGAAGATTATGGAGTTAGTTAGTGAAGGTAAGGCTCCTGAATTTATAGTTAGGGACAATGTATTGAAATGTAATGACAAATTGTGTGTACCTGACTGTGATGGATTAAGAAGACAGATTATGGAGGAGATCCATTATGCTCCATACACCATTCATCCTTTAGTGACAAAGATGTATTATGATCTGAAGAAGCATTATTGGTGGCCTAATATAAAAAGTGACATAGCTAAGTTTGTGTCTACTTATTTAGCCTGTCAGCGGGTTAAGGTGAAACTTCAAAAGCCATCTGGTTTATTACAGGAGATTCAACTACTAGAATGGAAATTGGAATAGGTAACAATGGACTTTGTGGTTGGATTGCCAAAGGCACAGAGAGGATATGATTCTATTTGGGTGATAGTGGATCGGTTGACTAAATCAGCTCAGTTTCTAAAAGTAAAGACCACTTATACAATAGTTCAGTATGCCCAGCAGTACGTTGATAAGATTATTAGACTGCATGGTGTACCATTGGTGATTATTTCTAATAGGGGTACTCGATTTACTTCTAGATTTTGGCAAAAATTTCAGGAAGCATTGGGTACTCAGCTATGTTTCAGTACTGCATTTCATCCACAAATAGAAGGGCAGTCAGAGAGGACTATTCAGACTTTAGAGGATATGTTGAGGCTTTGTGTGATGGACTATAAGGGTAGCTGGGATCATTACTGTCACGACCCAACCTGGGAGCCGCAACGGTCCTAGGGTACGGGTATTGCATAAGCTACCAGTACCATAAAGAACCAATTAACTATACTATATGGCATGCAATTGATATAAATAGCTTAATTAGCTTAAAAATGCTGCAAAAAATTCGACAGCATCTCCTCTATAATAAGGCTATGCCTAAAAATAAAACAAGCAAACAACACTTCTAATGATCATCCATAATTATTCTCAAGTCAATGATCCCTCTGGATCTCCAACAATAACTCAATATGTACATATATCTGTACATCCAGTCATTTGCATACATAGCATATCATATACATCCATAGTATCATCAGTATGCAAAACTATAAAGATGCAAACTCACATATATATCTACATGCCACTCCTTAATATACAGTACCATGGAACCTCTATTTTGTATAATATTTACATATTCTTTTGAAGTTTGATATTTACATGATCACTAGTAAACTTCCAAGGCAGGAGTAGGAGATGCCAATGGAAAGCGTGCCTCACTGCAGACCTAAAAATTGAAAACCACTAGGGGAGTGAGAATAAAAATACTCAGTGAATCCAAATGTATAAAAATGCAGTAAATGCTCATGAAAATGTAATTGCCCATATATTGCCTAAAGAATTCAATATAAGATAGAAAATGAATAATAAAACAAGTATCTGTATAAATATCAATATAAAAGTCATTTAAGTATATAATGTATAAGATAGCACACATATGATATAACAAGATTGGGTTATTTTCTGAAATTCAGTACTCAACACTATCATAAAGTGCACTAGGGAATATAACATCTCTTCCTAGTAGGGGTCCCCAAAATACATTACTCACATAAGGGATATTTTCCCTACGACTAGAGAATACAACATCCCTCTCTAGCAAGGGTCCATAAAACACAGTGTGCAAACAGTCGATGGAACTTACCCGTTATACCATCAAAATAGCCCTGATTTAATATCATATGAGTGTGCTTTTAAATAACAGTAAATATGACATATTTATACTTCATATAGCAGTAGAACAATCATATATACATATATGAAGAATAATAGAACAAAATTAGATATCGTAAAAAATTTGCCCGGCGGGGCCCAGTTGTACTACCGCAACTGGCTCCCAAATTATAGGTCTGTTTTGATATTTTTTTAGTAGTTTCTGGTTAACTATGTTACCAAAAGAATTAGGTGGGCCATGAGGTACTATTTCAAAGCTTAGGTCGAGACTAGATGATTGGGCCAAGTGGTGGCCCAATTGGTTTTCTGGATTTCATTTTATTGTCAGTCAAAGTTTAGGTCATTTTAGGTCGTTTCGGTGGGCTTACTTACGGGCCAATTTGCACTTTATGTACTATATGATATTAAAAGCTATTTTTTCAGTCCAAATGACTTTATATATGCTATATGATGCAAATCATGCATGATTATACATAAGGACTCACCTCTATCACTTTCAAAGCACTTTTCTCCAAATCCACTGATTCCGAGCCCCAGTCGGCCTGCCGCTCGACACTCTGACCAGGAGTATTCGACGGTTCACCTATTATCACATATAACGCTCCGGTAAGTTATAAAATCATTACAAAACACATCATGTACACAAAAATACATCAAATTCAATAAGGCATACATTGTATGCACTATTAACTATACTTTGCACATTTCACACATTTCTCATTCCTTTATGTTATAAGTCCATTCTATCATCACTATTAGGCCACATTTTACATATGCATCACATATATATCACTTTACAAAATCATATACACTTAACTTAGTATTTTATACTAAACATATACCATGTTCAAGATTATTTCCAAAGTACCTAAATCAATCATCTTTCATACATTTAAACCTATACATTTCTATCATTTTCAACACTTTATCACATTCAAACCTTACTTTATATATCACATTAGCCTAACACCTTAAACTAACAAAGTCCATATTAACCAACTTAGATAGAATTCATTCCTTTTGTCCATTTTTCAATGTCATTTCATCATTTAAAATATATAAGCATCAAATGTATAACATTTAGGCATTTAAACCTAACAAACATCAAAATACAACACACCTTCCATGTTTAACACATTCGGCCAAAACACAACATCATCCAAATGGATTCTTTTCCAACATTTTACCATTAATTCATCACATTCATATCAAATACACTTTCATTCCATCATTTAAAACTTTAAAATCATCAAACATCAACCTAACCCTAAGCACCTCAAGTTTCAGCGAAGCTTGTTTTCCTTCCAAATCAATTTGTTTCAATCATTCAATCATCAATTCATGTTATACATATCAAATAAACAACTTTTGAAGCAATTAATCCATCAAAACCATACTTTGATTCAAAGTTCTTCCTATTAGGGTTTCAATCCATTCTTTTGAATTCTAACCATACAAAATATGTTTTGATCACTAATAAACATCAAGGAACATCATATAAACATCAT
>CANXYC011224032.1:0-10659 GCA_948193065.1 Aleurites moluccanus | reverse complement strand
CATTCCATTCATTTAACACTTAAAACACCAAAATGCATACCAAACCCTAACCTTCCTATGTTTCGGCCGCTTCATTTCTCACTCCAAATCAATTCATTTCAATCATACAACCATCAGTTCATGCTATACACATCAAATTAATAACATTTGAAGCATTAAACCTATGAAAACCACACTTTAGTTCAATGTTCTTCCTATTAGGGTTTCAACCTATTCCTTTGAATTCTAACCATGCAAAAAGAATTCTAAACCGTAAATATTAACAAGAACAACCATATAATCATTCTTACATCAAAAGAATTCAAAAACTAACAACTTACCAAGATTTCTTCCAAAACTTCTTTGAATTATTTGGTGACTTTAATGGATTTTTCTTTGAAATCTAAGGTTATAATGGTGTTTAGGATGGTGGATTGTATCTATTTTTATCAAAAATGAAAAGAAAATATCAAGGAATGGGAGGGGTAGTTGTTGGCCAAAATTAGCTTGAAGGAATGGTGGCTATGGCTGAATTTTTTCCAAGGAAGAAGATGACAAATTGTTATATATATCCAAATATAAAAGGTGTGATCCAATGGTTTAGGTTTCATGGTAATTTTGATGAATCCTAGCCATCCAACTATCCATTCTTCTTACTTTCATCCTATTGGTTCATCCAAAGTCAACTTAAATAGGTTATACATACATCTAGCACACCAAATCACAAACCAAAGGCAATAATCCCATACTTTGAGCTTAGGATAGCAAATTTGCAACCTACTCATCTAACCATCCAATTCTTCATCATTTGATTCAACGGTCAGATTTAATCAAGCCTAAACTAATACAATAAGGTTGCACACACTCAATAACTCCATATTATAAAGGAAATGACCAAAATACCCTTAGTGCAACCGAAACACCGAAATCGAGTAACATGCCGATAAAAATTTTCAACCGGGATTATTTCTTTATCTAATGCTCAAATAAATTAAATAAGGTCATTTTCAAGTCTTTAAATTCTTTTCTTCTTTTAAATATGATATTAAATCCATAAAATTTCGACGGGCAAAAAATGACCATTTTGCCCCCAGTTCACCAAAATTTCAAAATTTTCTGATTAAGTCCTAGCAGCCTCTGGACTACTTCTATACCTAAAACTAATTCAAATAACATGCATAATCTTCAATTTTATGCATAACTACACATCATTAACAATGCAAAAAGGAAAGAAAAAAATTTCCCCCTCTATTGCCCCTCTAATGGTTTGGGTTAGCTTTTGGTTGAGGTATTACACAAACCTATACAAGTGTTTTACTAAGGCTCACACTCAAACACTTAAGAATTATAAGAGGTGAGACGAAGAAAAATCCCTTTTAACTTTTTCCCAACTCTCAAACAATCAATGAGTTTTAACCAACTCAAAAATTTACAACTAATAGCTCACAAAAAATGGTTTTAAAATGAATAAACTTTTCAAGCCATAAATATGAATGATTTGATGCAATAGCTCAATAATAAGTTCTCAAATGTTGTTTTCTTGATTTTAAACTTCCCACCAACTCATATTTATAGTTTTTGATGAAATATAGTTGTTTGGCTTCATTTAATGTCAAAAAGTTCAGTTGACAGTTTTCCAACTGCTAGTTTTTATTAGTGATTTTCCAGAGTAGTGGGGGCAACTTAAAGTGTAGCAGCCGCTACTTAAAGTGTAGAGAGCGCTACTTAGCTTATTTTGAGCTACTAGACCTTATGGACTTCTTAGTAGCTGTTACGACTAATTGGTAGCGGACGCAACTTAATTTCTTCGTATCTTGAGATATACAACTCCAAATCATACTCCATTTTTTTAAACTTTTAGATATCTACTACAACTTTGTGGTTATAAAAACTCCAAAATCATCCATATTCATACTCTAAAAAATCCAAACATTTTATTGCTTATATTTACAAGACAATTTGAGAATACTTCACTAATTCTTCAATTTCTCTTTTCATATAAATCAAAATCACTTGATTATTTTCTCATATGAAATTATACATCCAGAGCTTGAATATTGTAAAATATCATATTCAAATTCCTCTTCTATAATTCCTAGTAATATTTTAAAATTGCTCCAACTATTTTGTCCTAGTTAGTCAGCATGAGCATAATTCATTTAAAAATTTATATCTCCCTCTTCCAATGTCCAATGCTAATCTAATTTATGTTTCCAAAATTAGACATCCATATCTTTCTATCCATATATAGTTCATCATCTGAATCAATCTACATAAGGGCAGTATTTGATTGAACTTGGTAATTCATTAGATGTGTAAAACCTATAGTTTAACATTGGTCATAATTTTTTATACCTTAACCAACTCAAACTAATTGTTAGCAAAATTAACACAATCAACATGTTTTACTATCATCAAAATCAATATCAAATTCAAGGAGTCTAACACTGTAATATCTGCCATTTTTGTTGTATTTTATTTGTTGTATACTTGAAGAATTAATTAATTTAAGATATGAATGTTTTGAGTAGATGCAGTAAATTTCTGGTTGCAGGAATTTGTGAGGTTGATTGCATGATCTTAAAGAAATAACTTGGTAAAGTGTAAAACATAAAAGTTGTGGATTTATGTTTCATATTCAATGCTGTAAAATGGCTTGGTAAAATTCTATGTGTGTGAGGAGTTATGTCTCCCTGATTAGAACTTGTCCGATTTAGAATTTCTGCAGGAAGTCTGTGTATGTTTGAAATTTTTGGGAATGACTGAGACAATTTGAGCCAAAGGTGTAAACATGAGAAATATTTCTTTGTGTGTTTGATGTTGACTATAAAATTTCAGGAATTTGGGATAAGTATATCTCAGTAGAGAGTGAAAATTATCAGACCTGTTCGGATGGATTATGGGGCAGTAAGTCTGGGTGCAGTGTAGTCGCCTTTATGATTTGAATTTTTGATATGTTGAGCCCCTGCATGTTTATTTTAAGTGGCAAAAAGAATTAGAAAGTTTTGATATTTGTTGCTCATTTGCGAGCTGGTTAAGTATAAGTTGCCGAGGAAGGGTTTTAGCTCAGCAGGATATGATTATGGCGAGGTGGCATTTTGCGAGCCGGCAATGCGAGCTAGCGAAATGGTGAAGAGAGATTGCTGAAGTGGCAATTGGAGAAGAGACATATGCGAGGAAGCATATGCGAAGATGAATTTGGAGAAGAGGAAAAAGGCGAGGTGGCATTATGCGAAGAGGTAATATGCGAAGAAGGAATGTGCGAAGTGGTAGTTCGCGAGTAGAGTTTGGTGAAAAGGGAATATGCGAGGTGGTAGTTCACGAATAGAGTTGGCGAAGAGGTATTTCGAGGCGGCATATGCAAGGAAGAGTTCTCGAGGAGAGTTTGGCGAGGCAGCGTATGCGAGGTAGCCTATGCGAAGTGGATTATGCGGAGTGCCATTGCCAGATTAGATTGGCGAGTTGAGAAGTGAGAGCTGGGAATGGCGAGCTAGCTTATGCGAGGTAGCATTGCCGAGGCAGGTTGGCGAGGCGAGCTGGCGAGCGAGATTTCTGGGCAGTAGCCAGTAGTGTTTTCTTCACGATTTTCTTTCTTCCCTTCTTCGTTCTTCTTCAGTTTTTCTCAGAGTAGTTCCATTTCTTATCTAAGGCATTAATATTCAAAGTTAATGCATTAGAACTCTAGATTAGCATATTTCAAAACAGAAATTGTCAGATTCAAGCAGAATATCTCAGGAAATTCAGTGTTGGAGAAATCAGGTAAATTTCTTCAAATTTCATTTTCTTTCAGATTAATTAAGTTTGGTAGTTATAATAATTAATTTTTGGTGTATAGGAATTTATTGCAAGCATTTTTAAGATTATACATTGCAATTAATGTTGGAGGAATTAGAATTAATGGACTGTCATGAATAGTAACATGAACAGTAAATTCTAATTAAATGCAGATTTTCTTTAAGGGATGAATTAAATTGATATTAGGAATTAAGAATAGAGACTCTAAGATGGTTAATTATTAAGATATCATATTGAATATTATTGATTAAGAAAAACCCTAATTTTGAATATTTGAGGAAAATATTTTAGGGGGAGAAAACCAAGGAAATTGAGGAGATTGTGTTGAGCCAATTGCTAAAAGGAATTCAAGGATAAATTGTATAGAGTTAAGTATGAACATTGCATTTGTCATTGCTTCTTTGAGACAATATGACCAAGTATTCTAAATGTTAACCCACATGATCCTTGTATGCTTCAAATTATGTTACCGGATTATCAATTGAAAATCCTATGATATCCTAAAACTGATATTTACCATTTGTTCATGAAATTATCATGTATGTAAATATATATATATATATATATATATATATATATATATATATATTGTAGGTGACTTGGTCAATTTTCTTGGATCAAGTTCATATTATTCCTACTTGCTTCTTAGTTATTAAACAAGATTGGAATTATTATTCCTACTCCGTAGTTAGTCTTTTGAGGATGATAATATTTTTGATGTATGAATTGTTACCTTTTGTGTACTATTGTTCCTTAGTGATGTGAGATGCATCTTTTGATCAGTAAGGAATAAGATAAAATTAGGAAATGATAATGGTAAAGATATGAATGATGCTTAAGTGGATTATAAAAATGATTATTTTATGATATCTATAGTTAAAATGAATGTATAATATAAATGAGATCCATGATATGGGAGTTCTACGGGTTTATGGTGGCCTTAAGCCTACCATTGCCCTAGGACCGTCGCATCACTGGAGTTGGGGTGTGACAAAAATATATGTCTTTTATCTTTATTCATTTTCCGTTTCATTTTAAAACAAAAAACTAGCAAAGAGGGGCAACTATAGACACCAAATTTTGTCCAGCTTTTTTTTTTAAAAATATATATTTCTTTTAAAAATATAGGATTTTAGTGTTTTTATCATTTGGATTAAAATATTAATAATAATTAAAATTTAAAAAGGAGCTAAAAATTTTTATAATTTAAAATCTGTATTTTGACAAAATAAAGGAAAAAATAAAATTTAATTTAAATTTTTGGCATTTAATTATTGTTTTATTTAAAATTAATATGTGATTTGTAGGCTCAATTTCTGACCAAACCCCAAAATCCTAGCTTGATTCAATCCAAGCCCGATTCAATCCAAGCCCAATTAAATCAAGCCAAATTTCTAATCCATTTCAATCCAGCCCAACCCCAATCTAGCCTATTGAGGCTAAAATTTATGGAGCTAAAGAGAGGGATATTTTGGTATTTTTCTTTAGTTTTTGTTTTTTTTTTATATAATGGTAGAAAATGAATTTAGGTGGAGGTTTTTTCGGGTCTTTGGTTTTCAAAAAACAACAAAAAAAAAAGTGAGAAAGGAAAGAAAGCAACAGATCCCTTTGCTTCTCTGCTCTCTCTCCCGCACAAAAGAAAAAACCCAAGCTCCTCTGCCTCTCTGCTCTCTCGCCCGCATAAAAAACCCAAGCTCTTATGCCTCTCTGTTCTCTCTCCTGCACCCGAAACTCTCAGCTACCTTAGCTCTCCTCTCTCTTCCTCGGCCAGAGCAACCCACTGTGCTCAACTTTGAAAATTAATTTGATTTTTGAGCTAAGTAGGGTCTGATTTCGGTAAGATTTTGATTACGGTGAGTTATGTCTCCTTGAGCAGGAATGGTCTGGTTTAGTATTTCTGCAGGAAGTTTGTGTCTGTTTGAAATTTTTGGGAACGACAGAGACAGTTTGAGCTAAAGGTGTAAACATGAAAATGTTCCTTTTTGTGTTGTAATGATGGCTATAAAATTTTAGGAATTTTGGATAAGTATAACTCAGTGGACAATGGATTTTTTTAGGGCTGTCCAGCTGGATTTTGGTTCATTAAGTCTGGGTGATTTTAGAAAGTCACCATGGTCTGTGTAGTTGCCCTTATAATTTGAATTTTGGATATGTTGAGCCCCTACATATTTATTTTAAGTGGTAAAAGAATCAGGAAGTTTGGATGTTTGTAGTTCTTTTGCGAGTTGGTTAAGTATAAGTTTACGAGGAAGAGTTTTAACTTAGTAAGATCTTGTTATGGTGAGCCGACAAAATGCGAGGTGGCATATTGCGAGCTGGCAATACGAGCTGGAAATCATGCTAAATATTATTGATTCGGAGAAAATCTTAATTTTGTTTGTTTGGGAAAATTCCTTAGGAGGAGAAAATCTAATTAATTGAGGAGTTGGAGTTGAGCATATTGCTAAGTAAAAATTTAAGAGAAATTGTGTAAGAGGTAAGTATGAACATTTACTTGTTTCTTATCTCTTTGAAATAATATGACCAAGCATTCTCAATTTGTTAATCTATTTATGTATATATATTTATAAAGTAAATGACTTGATCAATTTTCTTGGATCAAGTTCATATGCTTCTTGCTTGTTAAATTTGATTGAATGATGATATATGTTGATGGTCTTATGACCAATATGTTTCTGATGAGATTGATACCACATGACCTTATAGATAGAACGCTCTTCCCAATAAAAGTAAATTCATTGGTCCATAATGCACTTTGGGAGCCCAGCTGATAGGGTTTTTATCAGTGTTCCACCTAGAGGGGACCATGAGCTCTAGGCGTATGCCTGGCCAAGCATGCGTTCACGTTAAGGTAGCAAGGCTACTGATACGTATGTTATGACATGAGATCGGTTCTATCATATGAGATTTGATAATGCCATTCTTTGTGGGCATTTTCTATTCTAAATAAGAATCATGATTTGATTTGTGATATGATTTGATAGTGCTAATTATTATAAGCACTCATGTTCCTTCAAATAAAAGCTTGTGATTCTTTCATGCCCATATATATAAATATATGTTCACAACATGATTTGATATTCAGATTCTTGAATTGTGATGTTCATATCTTACTGAGTTGAAGGCTCACTCCTCTTCTGTGGATTTTAGGTGATAGCGTAGCTCGTGAGGGAGCTATTAGAGAAGATCAAACTTCTTGACTCGTTCTTCCAAGAAGCCTACATTGTAATTGTTTTGAAATATGATTATGTATATTCATTAAATGGCATTATCATACAATATGTATTTGGAAGTATACTCTAGAGCCCCGCAGTTAGTCATTTGAGGATACGAATATTTTGATGTATGAATTGTTACCTTTTGGGTACTCTTATTCCTTAGTGATGTGGGATGCATCTTTTGATCAGTAAGGAACAAGAGAAAGCATGAAATGATAATGGTAAAGATATGATTGATGTTTAATTGAATTTATAGAAATGATCATTGTATGATATTATATGATATTTATAATTGTTATAATTGTATAAAAGATTCAGGATTTGTGAGTTCTATAGGTTTATGGTGGCCTTAAGCCTACCTTTGCCCTAGGACCGTCGCACCACTAGAGTTGGGGTGTAACAGAGGTGGTATCAGAGCTCTAGGTTTACAATCCTTAACATATAAAATAGATAGAGATGCATGAGCACTAGTATAAGTATTGATTAAGATAACTACGGAGCATAGGATCATGTCTCGTCCAATTGTGTCTTCCTTTGATGTATATATCTCTGCGTTAAGTGTGCGTAGTGAGTCTGATAATGTTTGTTCTTCTTATTAGTATCAAGATGCCTCCGCATTGTGGTAGAGGACAAGGTCGACGCCGTCCTAGGCGGGATTTACTCTCTGAAGAAGGTTCAGTAGGTGGGGATAGAGGAGATAAGGTTCCTCCTGTGCCACCAGTGGATGTGGCTCATATGGCATAGCAGTTAGACCAATTGTAGAGAAACTATGAAGTATTAGCTAAGTTTATTACTCAGCAGAGGCAGCAGCAGGCTCCTCCAGTACAGGTAGTTCCAGAAATCCCTATTCCTCCGGTAGTCCTACCACCGGTAGTGCGTCAAGAAGAAGAAGTATCCTTTAAAAGATTTTTCAAGTTGAAGCCCTCAGAATATAAGGGGGAAGTGGATCCTACAGATTTTCTGGAAGAGATAGAAGAGAAAATTCAGATTCTGTGAATTCCAGACAGAAGAGCCATAGAGTTTGTGGGTTATTTAATGAAGGCTGAAGCAAAAGACTGGTTCAAGAGAAGCATTTCTGGTATGCTTCGGGATAATGAAGATTTATCCTGGGAGAGATTCAGAGAATTAGTCCTTGATGAGTTTCTTCTAGAGAGTGTGAGGGACGCTAAATCCATTGAGTTTGAGAGATTGGTGCAGACCCCTGGCATAAGTGTTTCTGAGTACGCCAGTAAGTTCAGTCAATTTAGTAAATTTGCTCCTGCATTAGTGCCTATAGAAGCGGCACGGATTTAGCAGTTCCGTAGGGGATTGGTAGCTCCATTGTTTAAACTTCTAGCTGCTTTGGAATTTGATTCTTATTCCAAGTTGGTGGATAAGCAAGAATAATTGAGAACAGGGAAATGGAAGCCAGATCAGAGAGGGAAGAAAAGAAGAAGGCTAAAATTGGGAGTTCTTCTAGGTAGGATAGTGGGGCAAAAAGTATGAATATTTTGCCTCGCTCAGCTTCTCAGGGGGGATTGAGATGACCATCAGGGAGATCCCAGCAGAGACCGAATCCCTCTAGATTTGTTCCTCAAGTGAGCCATAGTGCAACCATTTCTGCACCACCTAGGACTAACCCTTCTTATCCTACATGTGGTAAGCTTCATAAAGGACCTTGCTTCTTTGGGTTAGGCGCATGTTATGGGTGTGGACAATATGGTCATCTCCTTAAGGATTGTCCATAGCCTTTTTTGGAGTTAGACATTAGGCTTCTCAGGCTAGAGTTCAGATGAGCAGAGAGAGGAGCATTAGTCAGCAGCTAGGAGGAGGTAGAGGTAATTTGGGCAGAACTGTTAAGGCTGGCAGAGGATCAGGTCAACATGAGTCTCAGGCTTCAGGATCAGCTCGTATGGGTAAAGGTAGAGGGAGAGTTTTTGCCTTGGCACAGCAAGAAGCCCAAGCATCCAATACAGTGGTTACAGGTATCCTTCCTTTTCAAGCCTTGAATGCTAGAGTTTTGTTTGATTCGGGAGCCACACATTCATTTGTATCATCATGTTTTGCTAAGAAGTTGCATGTGCCTTGTAAATTGCTTGAGAGTGTGTTGGTTGTGTCTACTCCTTTAGAGGAAGAGATTGAAGTTCATAACTCCTATCCATCCTGTGTGTTTAGCATAGGTGGAAAGAGCTTGAATGCGGATTTGATTGAACTGCCAGTGTTGGAGTTTGATGTAATTTTGGACATGGATTGGTTGTCCAAGCACTATGCCATTATAGATTGTAATGGGAAGAAGCTTGTATTTAAGCCACCTTCGGGTGAGGAATTTGAGTTCCAAGGGGAACGGAGTGAAGTGCCATACAATGTAATATCTGCCATTGGGGCAAGAAGGTTGTTGAGAAAGCGTTGCTAAGGATATTTGGCTTATGTCCGGGACACTAGTAAAGAAGTGAAAGGTTTGGAGCAGAGTCCAATAGTCAATGAGTTTCCGGACGTATTTCCTGAAGAATTGTCTGGTTTTCCACAAGATAAAGAGATAGAGTTCGGTATAGAGTTGCTACCTGGCACAAATCCGATTTCTATTCCTCCCTGCCATATGGCACCAGTTGAGTTGAAAGAATTGAAGACTCAGTTGCAAGATTTGTTTGACAAGGAACTTATTAGACCCAGTAGTTCACCGTGGGGAGCACCTGTACTCTTTATGAAGAAGAAGGATGATTCTATGAGGCTATGCATAGACTACAGATAGCTCAACAAGGTAACTATCAAGAACAAGTATCCTTTGCCAAGAATAGATGATTTATTTGATCAGCTGCAAGGTGCAAGTCATTTCTCCAAGATAGACTTGAGGTCAGAATACCATCAACTGAGGATTCGGAATGAGGATGTATTGAAGACGACATTCTGGACCAGATATGGACACTATGAGTTCTTAGTGTTGCCATTTGGATTGACTAATGCACCGGCTGCATTTATGGATTTGATGAATAGGGTGTTCAGGCCATTCTTGGACAAGTTTGTTATTATGTTTGTTGATGACATTCTTGTGTATTCTAAAAGTAAAGAAGAGCATGAAGAACATCTTAGAGTTGTGTTACAGATTTTGAGAGAACAAAAGTTGTTTGCCAAGTTTTTGAAGTGTGAATTCTGGCTTGAGAATGTGGGCTTTCTAGGGCATATAGTGAGCAAAGAAAATATTAAAGTCGATCCTAGAAAGGTTGATGCAATTCTTAGTTGGCCTAGACCCACAAATGTTTCAGAAGTGAGAAGTTTCTTGGGTTTGGCAGGCTACTATAGGAGATTTGTTCAAGATTTCTCCAAGATTGCAGCTCCTTTGAGCAAGCTCACTCAGAAGCGAATTAAATTTCTATGGTCAGACGCATGTGAAGAGAGCTTCCAAAAGTTGAAGACTTGCCTCACCACGGCACCTATTTTAGCTTTGCCGTCGGGTGAGGGAGGATATGTGGTGTATTGCGATGCATCGCGAGTGGGGCTTGATTGTGTGCTTATGCAGTATGGAAGAGTGATAGCTTATGCTTCCAGGCAGTTGAGGAAGCATGAGATGAACTATCCAACTCATGATCTTGAGATGGCTGCAGTAGTGTTTGCATTGAAGATCTGGAGACACTACTTGTATGGTGAGAAGTGTGAGATTTTCACAGATCATAAAAGTTTGAAGTACATATTT
>CANXYC011223800.1:0-10166 GCA_948193065.1 Aleurites moluccanus | reverse complement strand
CCCCGCCGCCCCCCCCCCCCCCCCCCCCCCCCCCCCCCGCGCGCCGCGGGGGGGGTGTGGGGGTGTGGTTGTTGAGGGGAAAAAGATTATCTAGATGATTATACTTGCTATCATACATAGACCTTGCTCCTAAAAAGTTCATTAACTAACTTGTTATTTATTCCTTTCCTTAATCTATCTCGATAGATTGATTTTAATAATATATAAATGTATATTTGCCATCATTATTTCAGGATCAACATCTTTTACACATTTTCTACGCTGGCATTAAACTTTCCAGAGTTGGAGCCAAACTGGTTTGAATGCTTTAAGAGCATATTTCTTATCGTGGTTATTTCTTACCTTGCGCAGCTGGCATCATCTCTTGGTCCACGATTTTATGCCAACATTTTCAAATGCAAGCACATATCTGAAACTGGAGCCCAACAAGTAGGGACACATCCTTTTTTTTTTTTTTTTTTTTCTTTCTGTTCTTTGTTGAAAAATTCTGTTTAACTTAAATTAAGATTGAATGATCAATAAAATGAATGGCTAAGGTCTGTTTGGATCACTTGCTGAGAAATAGATCTGTATTGTTCTCCTTTAAATTTCAGATCCTAGGATTGTTTAATTTTGCTTCAAGGTCTGACCATATGAACTGGTCAGGAGTCGCATGATGTAATATTTTGAGCTTTTCCTTGTTTCTATTTAAGCCTCATGCTCAAAGCAAAATTTATTCATTTTTACTTGAAAATATTGAAATCTTGACATTTTTGTTTGTTTATGCATCTAAATTAGAAATCAGTTTCAAGCATATAAATTATAAGGAAAATTTTATATTATTTATTATTTCAAAGCTGCTAGCCTGCTATTTGTTTATTTGGCTAGCTGTTTTCCTTTTCTACTTGGATTAAAAAGAATGTTGAAAACTTTATAACTATTTAACAACTCTCTCATGAATCTTTCATTTAATGGGGTGGTGATATCCACATAAAAATATCATTTCATGAGATGGTTGCTTCTCTGTTTATGTTCTCCAAGTATCAAAACTACAATATTAATATTTACATCTAAAAAAATTGAGACTTGAACTCTTTCATGGTAATGTAAACTTGTTATGCTTTTGTTGAGTTTGAAAAAAAAACACCAACTACTCGCATTGATGAAAGCAACCCAATAATAATCAATATGCTTTCGAAAATAGCAGCTTTTTACATATTCTTCTTGGGAATCATTATTTGTGATTATTTCATGTAACTCAGAGAACAATTGACATGTTATTTGTGATTATTCCATGTAACTCTGAGAACAATTGACATGATGCTATTGCAGATGCTTTTAGATACTCAAGCTGTAAAAACAATTCTTCTGGAGATTCCTTCCCTTGGTCGTCAGGTGAGTCAATGCTCACAAATACCTGTGCATTTAAGTATGATAAAATATTATGGAATGGAATTTACTCCTTTATTATTGCATCTAGTTGAAATGAAGCTGAACTTTATTGAGCTTGTTGCATGGTTCAGCAAAGCATTTAATCGGGCCTCACATTTAGTTTCTTAGCATTAAATACCACTTCAATGTCTTGATGGTTGAGATGGTGTGGACTTATGTATCAGTATAGAAGGTTGAACCCATCGAAGTGGTAGGAGATAAGAAAGGGAGGGGCAAATCTAAGTTCTTATATAATGAAATGAAAGGACTTAGCAGCCGTAGATATTTCTGTAGACAGCCATAACTGATTCAATTGGTTTGGGATTAAGATGATGTTTGACAGCACTATTCAACACTTGAAATTAAAAGTTTCAGCACTTATTGACTTTAAGAGTCGGTTTTGGATTGAGTTTAGAGCTACTTTTGAAAATTTCGTTTTGACATTTTCTTTAATTTTTTAATTGTTTTTTTTGTAAACCATGGTTTGACCAAAAAAAAAAAAGCTAAAAAATATAGCTTTTTTAAACCATAGTTTGCTAAGCTCTAATTAAAGTAAAAGTAGTCTATTCGCAATGCCAAAGAAACACCTAGTTATTTGGTAATGCATCACCTAAAAGTTACAATTAAGCTACAATTTACTTAAAATGATCCAAACCTGAAACCTGACTTGATGCTTCATGGGGCATGTTATTGTTGAGACTTGGGTGGAGTTTTTGCCAGCAGAAAAAGACATGATTAGAATGAATGAATGTGTGAAAAATAAGAGATGCAATAAACAAAACCAGTTTTTGAATGTTTGTAATTTGCGAAACTAAGGGTGTGTTTAGGGAGCAAAATTTGTCAAAAAAAGGGGGAGCGGGGTGGACAAAGTGGGGAGAGTTGATCAGGTTCATTCCTCATGTTTGGACAAAGAAAATGAAGGCAAAAAAAATGGTTTTTGATGGTCAAATTATATTTTACCTTCGCATTTAAATGAGAAAGTTTGTGGTAAGGTAGATTTATAATCACCTCCCCCAGAATTTGGGTTGGAAATTCTGTTTGTCCTATCCACCTATTTTCACCACATTTTCTCCTCCATCTGAAGAGGTGAAAGATGGAATCTCTGAGAAACTTTCATCCCTCCTTTCATTTCCTTGTTCTCAGCTTCAGTATTTATTACTATTAAGAGTATTTAATTTAATTAAATGTACTGCAACAAGGTGGGACTGCCTGAATTAGAGAGGATGTACTGATGCCGTGAAGAATTGATAGTCTGTTCTTATATACAGCCTTTACATTAAATGGAATGACGGAAAACAAAACTGATGTGACTGAATTGGTCAGAATTGTATCAAATTCTGATTTATGGGTTAATTTACAGCCTAAGGCTACCTGCCTGAGAAGTGTGCTCAGACCACCTTAGCTCAAAATGGCTTGCCCAGATTAACTTAGTAGTTGGGTTGGCCTATTTAAAATTCCTCCTGCCTGATATGAGATTCAAAGCTGGGGTCTTACAATTAATCATTGTTGATGACTTGGTGAAAAGTGTTTTTTTCTTTTTGGAGAGGCAACGAAAGTCAAGCTAAGTTATTGAGCAGCAAACAATTTCAAGAGCAAGTTTCAGTTATTAGATAACTATTTTCTACACTATGAAATGTGGTCTCTTTTTGATTTCTTGTCACTACCTGAAGTAATCTTTTTAACCAGTTTATTATATTTTGCTGAAGCAGACATCAAGTGCTGCAAGCTATTCAAAGTTTGTGAGCCGTGAAATGAGTAAAGCTGAAGCACTTCTGAAGGTTTTGATCGTGTTGTTTTTAGACTTTTATTGTTTTTCTTATTGCAACTTTTCTTTTTACCAAGTCAAAGTAATTTTCTTTTTACAGGTTATACTCTCCCCAGTTGATTCTGTGGCAGATACATACAGGGCATTGCTACCAGAGGGAACTCCGATGGAGTTTCTGCGTATTCTGGAGCTTAAGGTTATTGCTTGTTCTCTTTCTCTTCTCTTCCTGTTGTTTTGAGACTTATTTTCTAACAAGTCACTTTCTGTTAGTTTTCCATTTAGGAGCAAAACAACAAAAATCCAACCCTCTTAGTATTCTGTTGTTTTAAGATTTACATTTTACAGCATAACCAAACCGCTTTCTGTTAGTAACAGACAAAAAAATATATATATAAATATTGCTTGTTCTAAATGTAAAACTAAAAAGGTTAATACTAAGTTACTGTTAGGCTATAAATAAAATTAGAGCGAGAGACTTAAATAAGATGCAATATATCATGGCACGCCCATTCCAGCAAAGTTCTAAGTTACCAAAATGCGCTTGAATGATAAAGTTATAAAAAAATACTGGACCAGCAGTAGTTTTTTTGGATGAACATGCATGTTAGACTATAAAATGATCCCTCTTAGTATTCTGTTGTTTTCAGACTTAAATTTTACAGCATAACCAAACCGCTTTCTGTTAGTAAGAGATTAAAAAAAATTATAAATATTGCTTGTTCTAAATGTAAAACTAAAAAGGTTAATACTAAGTTACTGTTGGGCTATAAATAAAATTAGAGTGAGGGACTTAAATCAGATGCAATATATCATGGCACGCCCATTCCAGCAAAGTTCTAAGTTACCAAAATGCGCTTGAATGATAAAGTTATAAAAAAAATACTGGACCAGCAGTAGGTTTTTTGGATGAACATGCATGTTAGACTATAAAATGACCAGAAAGTGCTCTAGAATGGTTAAATAAGCCTCGTGTGAAATCTAGGTCATGATTCTAAATCTTGAGTACTAGAACTTGCTTTTTATTAGGCTTCTTACTGGCTGCTTTGCTCTATACTAGATAATCAAGTATCACTTGTATTGATAAAGGATGTCCTATATGGATACATTACGTTTTTACGATCAATATTTGTGAATCACAATTATCATACTTTAGCCAATTGTCAAGTCGATTAATTGTTTGCATTTTGAGCAACTTATATTGTTGAAAAAGGTAACACAAAAGTCGATTATTACAATTATTTAAATCTTGATAAGAGATGAACAATGTGGATTGGAGAAATTGTTCCAAGTTTGTCAACTTCTTTGCGTTCTGGCTTTACAACCCTTTCTTCTCTTTTCACTTGTTTCAAACATATATGAACTGTCTCATCCTTCATCTGTATCAAACATACATTGGGCATACTCAGCTAGGTTTCATAGAGGCTGGATGCTTAAGTTGGATGGATAGGTTACGGGTTGCTTTGCTAAGCAATGTATTTAAACGCTGTTTACCAATTTTTGTTGGCATTATAGAGAAACCAATTACCTATAGTAAAATATGATTGCTCAAAAAAATTTAATTGAATCCTTCTTGTGAATTCACATACTTATGGATGTGTCCAAGTTCTTGATCGCAGTGGCAGAACGAGTTTGTCACAATGCACATCCTTCAATATGATTTTTTAAATGTATTGTTGAAGGAAATTGTATGGATTAGAGATAACTACTGCCATTTATGGCCTAATGAGACAATAATGCTGGAGATATCCAGTGCAAATGCATCACTTCTCATGGATAGGCATTCTGTAGACTGATTACTTGACCCATTTTATATATTTGCCTGTTCAACATTTAGGGTGGTAATTCTTTTAAAATCATTATTGTGCAGCAGTACCAAATTACCTTCATAATAATCAAACAGGTTCAAGTGCCATGTGAATTTCAAATTTAGGTTTATGAAGAACATTTATTTATAAGCTGAAATATGAAAATTTTATTTTAAACATTTCTGATTTTCTAATTGTGCGGCATGTTCAGGGTCTTAAAAAAGCTGATCAGCAGAGCATACTGGATGACTTCAACAAACATGGGCCAGCAATTACACAACCATCTATTCCACCATCAGTTGTACCTGCAGCTCCAACTGTTCCGACGCCTGCAATTACAAATACATCAGTTGGATTTATTGCTTCCCGAGAAGATGTGCTTACCAGAGCTGCTGCACTTGGACGAGGAGCTGCAACGACAGGTTTCAAGAGGTTCCTTGCTCTAACTGAAGCTGCCAAGGACAGAAAGGATGGCCCTTTTAGAAAACTCTTCAACACTTAAGATGTGCATATTCATGTATATTATATGCTCTGGATCTTTATCCATCCATATATTTGACACAATGATTTTCTTCACATTTTCATTATTACATTAAAATGTCAATAACTGGGAAAAAAAATTATGCAAAAATTCCACAATGTAAAATAATTTCATGGTTAGTAAATTCCTTTGCAGGGACTGGGTGCTTGGTGCTATCTGTGGGCTGTTGGTAGCGAAGAAGAAAAAGGGCCTAAACGCATAAAAATTATCTAGTACCTTCATTAGGCAGCTAGCCTCCCCTCACATTGCGTGCATTCACATTAATGAATGATCTAAATTCTTGTCCAATAATTTACATATTCTCGGGGTAGATGCTATACAGAGTTTCTTATAATAATTATTATTATTGTCTTTTATTTAAAATTCAATCACTTGATATCTCTTCCGAAAAATTTGATGACTACTTTAATTTAGATTATATGAAATTTATACTCTAGTTAAATTCAATTTTCTTATATACGATTTGTTTTTTAATGTTATGACCTATTTTTCAAAATTTCTTTCATTTATCCCTAGAAAACTTTTTTTTTTCCCTCTTCATTTTCTTGTTACTTTCTGTTATTTTTAGGGTGACGGAAGGACCATCTCTATTCATCTTTTGTTCTACTCAATTTTATTATTCGATAAGTTTAGATTTATTCTTATTTTGAACAAATATATTTTCTTTCATGTTTATTTATCTTTTGATTGATTGTTTTTTCATTATCCATTTTATGGTAGACCTTTTTTTTATTATTTTTTTTATTATTTTTTTTTTATCTCATTTATTATGTTTGTTACTGTCCAAATTGAATTTGCATAGAGACATTTAGAGGAGTTAAAAAGTGACTATTATTTGTAGCCAAACATGATTTAATCTTTCAAATTGAAATTATTGCTATCATTATTTGTATTCTAAATTTGTTTTAATATTATTTTTGAGAAATTATAATATTATGATTTATTATAATTATATTATTTTATTTTATCAATTAATAAAATATTTAGTCTAAAAAAAATGTTAGAATTACATTTTAGATAATTGATTTTATTTGGTATTATTTTATTTCTTTTCTATTAGTTTGTTATTTGGTCGACAATTTGCAAGTCTTACCTTTGGCATTTGAATCTATATTTATTGATGCAAGTCTAACTCGCAGAAAGATCTATTAAAGTATAACAAAAATGACTATTATTTGCTGTCAAGCATAATTCAACTTTTCAAACCAAAATTGTTGATACTATTATTTATATTCTTGATTTGTTTTGATATTATTTTTGAGGAATTACAATATTATAAGGTGTTATTGTTAATGTATATTAGATGGCTAATTCTATGCCTTAATATTGGCATATAATCGTTCTTCTTTCCTCTTTTGTATTATTCTTCATTCATTTTTTTTTTCTTTTTATTATGTATATATATTGATGGTTATCTTTGTACAATTTACATAAATATAATACAAACTATTCATTCTCTCAATTTCTCTTTCTATTATTTTGGTATCAGAGTTATTACTCTTATTTTTTATGTTTTGAAATTTTACTCGTTACTATTTCAATCTGTTCAATTTTATTTTATGAAAGAGAAGAATATTTTGTTCTTAGTATAAGTATTTATTTTTTTTCTAAAATTTTGACTGCCCGATTTACTGCTTGCCTTGTCTTATCAAATTTTTGGACAAAATTGATCTTTGGATGTCACTCTTGCTTTTCCGGCAACTTCAAAACTTCTCATCATCTCATCGTCAGACATCCGACGCGCCTTTACGCATCGTTTAGAAGTTCCCGCTCTTTCGCCAGTGATGTTAGCAGTAGTAGTCTCTAGTTCGCCCTCTGCACTCCGGTTAGCTCCTTTGGTTGAATCAATCCAGCTAACTTTGACCTGCCGATTTAGTGAATTCCAGGCCCTTTTTGCAAACTCATATTAGTTCTCGAAGGTTTTGATCCTCCTGAGTTTAATTATTTCGTCTGTTTGGTCTAATTTCACCTTTGTACTAAATTTTTAGGTTTGATTATTTATTTTTTATACTATTTTATGAACCTTTCATCGTATGGCTACTTTTGAGTCTATACAACCTGCTCCTCAATATTTTTCCAACCTATTATTTTTTATGGCTCCAACTATAATTTGTGGGCTCAAAAATAAGCAGTTTTCTTAAAGTCATTTTCTCTTTTGTATTGTAATTGGCGAGGTTCCTAAATCTACAAAACATATCGATGAAGATGATGTTAAATTTATTGAAAGATTTGATTAATACAATGACAAAAATATCAGATTCTGACATGATTTTGCAACAGTTGTCTAGCTAGTATTAAGGGCTAGTGTCACCGCTTTAATACTATTGAAGAGGTATGACTTTTTCTCAAGAATCGTTATTCTACTTCTAATGATGTTCACTAGTTTCAAATTTATCACCATATTCATTGCCTTTAGCAATAATCTAATCTGTATATTCATAGTTATGCCTTTAAACTTCAGATATTTTGGGATCAGTTAGTCGGTTATTATCCTCAATAGCACATGATTCTGCCTCTACTTCTTTCTATCTGGGAATCCGTGATCGTCAGTGTGTCTGACATCTTCTTATGACTCTTTGTCCTGAATTTGAGTCTATCATTGCATTTGTCCTTCATCGTAGCCCTTATTCATAAATTAATTTCAGAGGAAACTCATCTTAACACTCTTCGTGTTGAGCGCTCTTTGTCAACCACTGAAGCTATATTGGCAACTCCTTTAGGTACTCCTTCCTCTCAGTCTATTTCTCAGACTAATATTGCTTTAGCTACTTCTTCAAGATTCTCATGCACTATAACCTGTAATTATTGCAAGAAACATGGTAATGTAATTTGAGATTGTCATAAGTGGCCTCATAATTTACACGCTTCTTATTTTTGTAATTTGAGTACCTCCACTAATTTCAAAATGAGTACTTCAAGACTTGTTCATCATTCCACTACAACAGCTTCTATTGAGGGATCTTTTGCCAATTCCTCTTTCAAATTCTCACTTCAGGATATTTAAACCTTACTCAATAGTTACCCACTGATTCTAGTTTTCCTACCTCATTTGTTCTTTCTATTTCTCCAGGTACTTTGTCCTCATGGTTTTTTTTATTATGCTTGTTATAATTACATGACCTCTGATTCATCATTATTTTCTTCCATGGGTACTCCTTCTGTTTCATCTATTATACACATTACTGATAATTTTTCTTTATATGTTAATAAAATTGACATAGTTTACCCTTCACAATTGTCTCTCTCTAACACTTTTTTTTGTTCCTAAACTTTCCTTAGCTCTTATTTATGTTGGTCAATTATGTGAACTTAGTATAAATTTATAATTCTCCAGTCATGGTTGTACTGTACAGAATCCATGAATTGGGGAAGTCCTTGGGAAATGGTGTAAAGTGAGATGATTGCTTGAGCTTACTTCTCTTTGTTTACCAACCAATTTTGTTGTTATTACTATTTCTTTTAGTCTTTGGCATTTGCGGTTGGGGCATGTCTCTAGCTGTAGACTTAGCTCTTTAATTTCAAATGATAGTTTAGGAAATGTTAAACCAGAACAATTTGGCTGTGTTTCTTGTCAGTTATCGAAACATGATAATTTTTCTTTATATGTTAATAAAATTGGCATTGTTTCTCCTTCATAATTGCCTCTCTCTAACACTTTTTTTGTTCCTAAACTTTCTTTAGTTATTATTTATGTTGGTCAATTATGTGAACTTAGTATAAATTTATAATTCTCGAGACATGGTTGTACTGTGCAGAATCCACGAATTGGGGAAGTCCTTGGGAAATGGTGTAAAGTGGGACGATTGTTTGAGCTTACTTCTCTTTGTTTACCAACCAATTTTGTTGTTGTTACTATTTCTTTTAGTCTTCGACATTTGCGGTTGGGGCATGTCTCTAGCTGTAGACTTAGTTCTTTAATTTTAAATGATAGTTTAGGAAATGTTAAACTAGAACAGTTTGGCTGTGTTTCTTATCAGTTATCAAAACATCATGCTTTACCTTTTATTCTTAGTGATACTTACTGGGAAAAGCATCCCACATCGAATAATGATAATATATATATATATATATGACTTATAAGTGAGTGGGTGTTGGACTTAGCATAAGTCAATTGGTTTTTGTGCAAGTGGATTTTAACACTTGCCTACTTATAAGCCCATATGTAAACAGACCCATGGACTTTAATATGGTATCAGAGCTTCATGCTCAAACGGGTTAGATCCTGGGACCCATGTTTCATCCCCTGTTGTTGGACTGATGATGATGCCAATCTGAACCGAAGCTGAAGAAGAGATACCAGCCGGTCCATTTGTGAGCAAGTGTTAATTACTTGTTGATGTTAGGCCATGAGCCAAGCCTGGTTGCACTTGAGGGGGTGTGTTGGGAAAAGTATCTGTCACAGCCCAACTTAAGAGCCATGACGGTCCTAGGGTACGGGTGATGCTTATGCTACCAGTACCGTGAAGAACCCATAAAACTATACTATATGGCATGCATGACAATATTAAGCTCAAAATAGCTTAAACAACTTATGAAAAATTGGGCAGCATCTCCTTTGTATAAGGAGCATGCCCTGCTGCTAAAAACACAATATAACACTTCAATAACAATCTCCACTTCCATCTCAAATAACAAGGATCCCTCT
>CANXYC011223752.1:0-27611 GCA_948193065.1 Aleurites moluccanus | reverse complement strand
CCTGATCAGCCTTATGCTTATATGATACTGGTGACCTACATGGTCCAGTGATATTGATTGATATGATACCGGTGACCTATATGGTCCAGTGATATTTGATTTGTCTGGTGACTGTATGATTTCTTTTCATACAGTCCATCTCATTATCTGCCTTTCCATATGTAACCGAGCTTATATATGATATTTTTTTGGTTTACTGTACCTTGACAACCATTCTGTATTCTGTTATTTCTTTGACTGAAACAATTATTTAATTATATCTATTATTTATTGCGATGCATGTAAATTCACTGAGTATCATCCATACTCACCTTTTTGTTTGTTTACCCCATTTCAGGAAAGGAGTAAGTTGCAGAATCTCGACATTTGTCTTCCATGGATTTCTGTTGCAGTTTATTATGTATAAATTCTAGATTTCTGTATTTATATTTGAGGTTTCTTTATTTAGCTGCTCTATGGGTATGTATGGGTTAGTTAGAAGATTAATATTACATATAATATATTGATAATTATATATTGAGTTATATAATGGTTCATGATGTGATATGTGAATGATACAGCCAACTGCAGAATGATTGACAGGATAACATAATGAATAATAGAATTGCATGTTGGATGGTAATTTATAATAAATGAATAATATATTGAGATTGATAGATGGTGTAATGATACTAGGTTCTACGGATGCCAGTCGCCGTTAGCATTTTCCGTGTCCTAGGACCGTCGCGGTCTGGAAAACCGGATCGTGACAAGAAGGCTTAGGAAGTCCTTAGAAAAGTAGAGAGATAGATGGACATTAATATCTTTGAAGTATAATCAATTTAGGAGAATAATTACCATAAAAATCCATAAAATCACACAAAATCGGGGCCCCATATGTTGCATGGCCGTGCAGGCTATTCATCTTAGAAAATAATTCGGCTAGAATCATAAAAAGTGCAGGCCGTGCAACAAATGGCTTGCACGACCGTGCATGAAAAGTGAAAGAATTGTGGTTCTTTTTAACTTTGCATATGACCAACATCTTTCATTACTTTTGATTATTTTATTTGGTTTTTATAATGGTTGTTATATTTAACTTTGGCACGTGGTCCATATATATATATATATATATAATGGGAGTCCATGATTTGATGTACGCTCCATTTGCATTTGGTTTAAACTTTTCAATTTTCCTTTATTTCCTACTTCAAGTCAAATAAATTTCGAACTTTCATTTTGCTTGAAATTGCCTTAACTTCTAATAAACCTAAAAAAAATATAAAACACTGTATCAAAGTAAAAGTAAATAAAAAACAAATAAAAATAAATAAAAATAAAAAATTTGATAGAATTAATTCACAAATAGTCCTTATATTATTATTAAAATTTAGGCTCATTACTATTTCACAAGTCAAAACATGATTAAATTTGATTTCGTCAAGTGCACAAAATAACAAATCTACAGCATTGTGATTCAATGCCAATTTTTTCTTGTCATCAGCAGTGTAGGTGAAAAGATCTTTTGGTGTGTTTGAGTTTTCTTCCATTGGAACAAAATTATCTTTTTTAACTACTACCTAAAGATCATATCTTTGAGACCTCACGTGGAATCTTATCTTAACCTTCCATTGGTTGTAAGTTGTACCACAAAATAATGGAGGTCTTATGTTATAATGTCCCTTTTGGAAAGGTGACTTTGGTGAACCTGCCATAATAGATGGTTAGCTCTTAAAATTGTTAGATTTTATGCATTCATAAATATAACCTTTGATACTAATTATTAAATCCTATAGAGCCAAACTCCTAAAGGAGATTGGGAGGGGATAGGAGATTGAAAATCTAATGCAAATTATATCCTAAATGCAATATACTACTAATAACAATGCAAATAAGATAAATAGAATAAGAGAGATAATTCTTAGTTCATCTTTATAGTGGTTCAGAGCAAATTCTTTCCATAAATCTATTTCTCCTAAGTTCTCAACTTAGGATTCCACTACAACTGAGTTTGCACCCAAAACTTTAATACACTAATTTATCCGGGATTTCACCAACACTCAAAGATTTTTAAGTTCAAGTCATTTAAGATTCATAAATAAGCTATTACAATTATTGGGATTAAGCTCAAGAGCTTTTACAAGTAAATACAAAAAGCTATAAGCTAAAGCACATTGTATTCTAAAAATAAAGCAAGAATTGTTTCTAAATTCACAATAATATCTTTGAAGCACTTTGAATTTGTTGGTCTTCACTCAGAATCATCTTCCATATATAGGCCTTGAATTTAGGTTAAAAAATATAGTTGTTCTGAAGTGAAAACGATATATATTTACTCATGCATCATATTAAATAATTAAAAATTTCTGTACATTTTACTTAAAAACAATAGGTAACTGATGTTACTTTCCCTGCACTATTTTTTTTTTTGAACTTTTCTTTGTAATGTTAATTATTTTGCTCTATAACATTGGTAACTTTCAGGTAATGAATGTGAATTTTGCCTTTATACTGGAAGTACCAATTTGATCTTCAAAGGATAATGTTTATTATAAAATGGTAATGAGCACTATTACAACTTGAATACCTTGATCTATGATGTTGGTGATTTATGATTGTAACCAGCGTGAAGATTCAACAAGTATAAATTTACTATCTGAATTAAATTTATTAATTTTAAAATAAGGATAACATTCATGAATATCCAAGAATGAGTGTTACTCATGAATGTTCCCGCCTATATATCAGCAAAATAGTTAGAATAGAAGTGTCAAGTAATTTAAATAATAAAACAAAGTTTTGACATCATCAAAGCACACATGGAGAGACAATGAGTTTGAATGATATATTTGTACCTCATTTAGCATAAAAGAATTTTAATTTTAAAATTCATTTCTAAATAAATATAATTTGATTTAATCATATAAATTCTATAAAATCATATATATATATATATATATATATATATATATATATATATATATATATATATATATGATGATGATGATGATGATATGGGGAAAAAGTCAAGAAAGAGACTTCTGTTAACCATAACACTAACTGTTAACCAATACCTATCTCAGTTCCTGTAATACAAGAGTTCCATTATTAGTTAGTTGGTACTCAAGCCATTTATTATATTATATAATTCAATGCAAGAAAGTAATTAGTATGGTGGATGTCCAAGTCCCTTTCTTCATGGCTTAACTTGCCTTCAGTTAGTGTACTAATTAATTCTATCTTTAAATGCACCTAATAATTTTTTTTTTCTTATTTCAAATGCACTTTACACTTCTTTATTTTATTTCAATGCATTAGAAAATGGGTTAAACAAAAACAATAGAGTAAAAGATGTAAATTATTTCAATTCTTATTGTTTGAATATTTAACTAGTCATAAATTATTATTAAAAATTAATTTTTCAATTAATTCTCTATCTTGTAGAAAAATAAAAATAGATAGAAATCAAATTATTTTTCACTTTTATAAACAATCATTTTAGTGTGTGGCCATGAAGCAAACATTTCTTCCATTATTGTTTTTGCAAGAATGAATATTTAAACTCAATGAATATTTTATTAACTTAAAATAAATAGGGTGATAAGAGTAGAACAATGTAAATGATTAAAAATATATAAAAAATATTCTAATATATCATCTTACATTAGGAAAGAAATATTGATATACCTGAAATAATTAAATTTATAATAATAAACCATTAAACACTGTGGTTCTGGAGAAATTAAATTTATGTTTAAGTTTTATTTAGAGTTAGAATTCATTAATAAGAATGTACTGCTATTTTATTTTTGTTTTAATTGTTAATGCAAAATATTTGGATTTCAATATCTGGTTTCAAATTTTATTATCATTATAATGATTCATGATTTTTATATTTTGATTGATTATTAGATTTTTGTTGATGTCTTTTGAAAAATTAGTGCAAAATAATATTGTTCTAAAATGAGATTCCAGATTTTTTATTTATTTTTTTGTTACTAATACTATTATTAGTGACAATAAATTTTGTCACACATAATGGTATAAGACATATCTATAACAACTATGCTTGAAACTTATTTAATTTAAAGAAAATCAAATATCATGACTAATAGTGTTTGTAATAATTATTATTGTCATTAATTATAATTTTTAACAATCATTGAATTTGTCTTGATATTTTTAATATATCTATTTATTTATTTGTGACAACTTACATATTTGTAATCACAATAATACTTTTAACTAAAAATATTTTGTGCGATACATATTTATTGTAATAAATGCTATATGACTTATGATAACTTTTATTGTCATAAATTATGAATATTTTTAACGTCAGAATTTTAGGTGATAATATCGTAATTATTTTTTTATTGTGGCTAAATTTTTTTTTTTAATAATTTTTAAATTTTTATGATAACTTTAATTATTGCAAAATGCATGATTTTTATAGTGTCTTTTCTGATAAATTTATCAAAAGTTTAATTATAAATTTATTAATTATTTATTTATCTTGTTTATTGATGCTTCAGAAGATATTGTCTCAATTTGGTCTCCCAATGCTGTTTAATAATTCTGAATGGTCCGGTTTGATTAATAGAATTAAAGTTGCTAGAAGTGCTTCGACGATTTTCCATTTGTTTTTTTGTCGATGATAGCTATCTTTTCTTTAAGGCTACAGTTGAGGAATGTTCTCATATGCTGACAATTTTATCTACTTATGAGAAGGTTTCTAGGCAGATGGTGAATCTTGATAAGTCCATTTTGTTTTTAGTGCTAATGTTGGTATAATTCTTTGTCACTCTATTTGTTTTACTTCTTAAAATGGCTGAGGTTGATGCTCATGGCAACTATCTTGGACGACCTTCAATCATTGGTTTCAAGAAGAAGGCTATTTTCTCGTTCATTAAGGATAAAATGTGGTAGAGACTTTAAAGGTGGTAGCATAAGTTTTTATCATGAGCATGTAAGAAGATTCTTTTGAAAACGGTGGCTCAGGCGATTCCCAATTATGTAATGAGTGTGTTTCTAATGTCTTTGGAGTTGCATGCTGAATTAGAAAGAATGATGATTTTTTTTTATGGGGCAGTGGTAAGAGGAAGGGGAAGGGTATTAATTAGATGAGGTGGGAGAAGATGTATATTAGAAAGGAGAAAGGGAGGCTTAGGTTTCAGGAGGCTACATGATTTTAACTTAGCTTTGTTGGGTAAACAGTGCTGAAGACTTTTGACTAAGAACGATTCTCTAATGTCCAAAGTGTATAAATCTAGGTATTTCCCTCGATCTTCTTTTATTGAATATACTTTTGGTTATAAACCCCAGTTAAATGTGGAGAAGCATTCATGCAACCAAGCATATACTTCAAGTTGGGTGTGTTTGACAAGTTGGTAATGAGACATAAATTTCTATTAATAATGGTCCCTGGCTTCTTGATGAATCAAACTTATATGTTTCTACTGCTATGGTGGAAGGGTAGCGTTTTAGAGTGGTTGTTGATGACAGCTGGAGGGACTAGTTGGGATGTTGATATTCTTAATGATTTGTTTAATCGTTGGGACAAAGATTTAATTTTGAGAATTCCTTTAAGCAATAGGGATATGAAAGACAAATGAGTGTGGAATTGAGATCGCAAAGGTATTTATTCTATTAAAAGTGCCTATTGGATGATTCAAGACAGGGTTAGCCACTCTGATGGTGCACTGGGGTCTTTTAATTGGAAACCTCTTTGGGATTTTAATGTTTCTCCTAAGGTTATAACCTTTGTTTGGAGAGCTTATGTAGGTTGTTTACCAACGTATGATTTGTAGGCAGTAAAACATGTGGCAGTTCCTTTGGTGTGCCCAATTTATAATAGCAATAATGAGACAATTTTACATTCCTTGCTTTATTGTCCATTTGTGAAGGAGGTCTGACATGTGACTTCGGTGGGTTTTTATGGGGCTCTTTCAACTGTTTTTGCATATTGTTTTTTTTTTTCCTTTTTGCACAAATTAACAAGTGAAGATCGTGGTCTAGTGGCCATAGTTTGTTGGAACCTTTCGAAAACAAGAATGACATTATTTGGAATGAGTAATCAAGGACGCCTCAGCAGGTTCTTCATCTTGCAGCTTTGACATAGCAGCAGTGGTGTGGTGTCTTTTGCGGCAATGGTCCGAATTCTATCTTAAAGAAAAATTGTAAGGAATAACCAAATTGAAGAAAGGATTTGCCACTAGGTTCAAGGTGTAACCAAGACTACAAATTTAGTGCATTTCTTCCTCTAGAAAATGAGTAGCAATTTTATCCCTGACTAAGTACCTGACCGTCTTATTTAGAAATCCAAGTAAGGAAACTGGGTACAAATTGGAGAAGTTGTTAGGCACCC
This sequence comes from Aleurites moluccanus, assembly GCA_948193065.1. Classification (NCBI taxonomy): domain Eukaryota; kingdom Viridiplantae; phylum Streptophyta; class Magnoliopsida; order Malpighiales; family Euphorbiaceae; genus Aleurites; species Aleurites moluccanus. Next base: position 21,265 of record CANXYC011223752.1, on the reverse strand, counting down.
CAGTCCACCTGGCCATAATAGTCAGCCTCCGTTCTAAGCTAGAAGTTCTAATAGAAGACAACTTAGACATACTTTAACAATCAATTCAAATGTACACTAATCAACAATTCACAAACCACAAGGTATATAGGTAAATTTTATCGTGGCATATGATTGATTGTACCAAAATTAGACTAACTATAATTCTCAGGAAAGATTGGAGGAGTCATAAGCGGTTTCACTTAAAACCCAACCTCCTTAAATAGAATTATACAACGTATAATTAATTGTACAACTTCACATAAATATTCTTAAAAGACCACATAAAATAATAATATTCTTTGCCTATTAGATAAATCACACTAATCCTAAAGAAATGGGAATGCAAGTTTTAAGCATAATAATTAAAACAAACAAGGAAGAAGCATGATTGAATAAAGAGAAAATTCATTTTCCATGTAAATGGTAACATGATTGTAGGTTAACATGCTATGATTAAATTCGAATGTTGAAATAATTTAATCTAAGAATGACCATATATAGAGTTATTAGTTTTGGTATGATGTAAATAAAATAAGAATTAATATGACTTAATTGAATGCTTTGAATTATGAATATGTGAGCATGAATTTTGATATGATTGATTAAAAGAACATGATTATTTTGCAAGGTATCTTGTATTTGTATTTTGTTGTATGGACTGACCATATAGGAATGCCATGACATAATAAATAATATGAGACCCATAAGGCCAAGCATGAGTAAAAATAAATGGCCAATGCGCACTAAGGCCCAAAATCAAGCTCGTGGCTCCAAATGCCATATTTAGTTGTATTAATTTATTTCTCCTCCCCTTGTTTTATTTAGGGTATTAGATGCATAATGGTATGAGATATTTTTCCTTTAATGGATTGTGCAATATATTTGATGTGTTGTTAGAAATTTCATTTTATATTAATATTTAATATACTTATTAAAAATCAGTAGCTATTTCATAATATAATTGCATTTTGTTACTTAAATTCAAGTCATTTATACTAAAAGTGATTTTATTTCAATTATGCATACTCAATCTTATATGATCATGACAAAATAACTTTATTTACTAAACTAATTCATTAGGACAGATGCAAAATATACCATAATATTCATTTTGAAGTCATTTAACAAGTTTTTAATCATGTCATTATCATTACATAATTCTAAACATTTTTATTTTCAAGTTTATGGCTTAAACTAAGCAATATAACAATCATTATACAAAAATAATATCAAGTTAGTACTTTTGACCTAAACATGCTTCTAAATTAATTAAAAATTATCATATAAAAATGCTTCTAAATTAACTAAAAATCATCATATAATCATATAAATTATGTTATACAAACATATATATATCATATGTATCATATATGCACAAAAAAGACCCAAAGAAGCAAGAAAACTCATGGAAACAAAAGAGAAAGGGGAGCAGGGCTGTGTGGCCTTGCTCTAGGGCCAAGCGGTCCTGGGGAAGGGTCACACGACCCTAGCAGGGTCAGGCGGTCCTTTCCCTTTAGGAGCCTGGCTCTCATGGCCCTTTGCCTGTTTTTATGCAAATTGAGTTCGATTTTGGCACCCTTTCGATCCAGATTACTCAAGACTTATAATTTTAATTTTCATAAAGGTTTAAATACATTAAAACCAAACTCAAATATTCATCAAATTCATATAGTAGCTACTTTTAAGGTGAGTTTGTGTTTATGCCAATTGTGACCTAGGTTCATGTAAATTCCAAACTTATGTACATTAATTCTATTTCATTCGTTAATACTATTTTTAAATCATTAATGATTACTATTTTAAATACATACTAATTCTAACATTTATTCAAATATAAAATTATAGAAGAGAAAATCATATGGATTATCAATCCATATGATTATGCAAGGAATTCACATATTACAAATTAATAAATAAAGTAACACTCAAACCTGGATACACCAAAAGCTCGACAAATTGCCCTCACGCTTTTGTCTTCATGAAGTTTGTAAGATTGACTCAAGTTCAAGAATGTCAATTGTTAGAGGAAGTTGTTCGTCCACCAAAGTTATTTGAATCAAATGTTTTGACTCAAAGTAAGGTATTTCTTTTAAAGAACACAATCAAGAAGCTTCTCGATGAGTTTCTTTGTAAGAATTTTTGAAGAAAAGAAGACTAAAATTCTGATTTAAATTTCTTTTTAGTTTTTTTTTTAATTACAAAACAAGGTTAAAGAATCTTCTTAGTTTCAAAAAACGATTGCAAGATTTTAATTCAAAAGAAAAATTGGTGTTAATTTTTAAAATAATTTAATTTAAGAATTTTAAATTCAATTTAAGTTTAAATGTCAATTTTAATTTCAAATTTTTTTTATCTCAAGTTTTTTTCTCAAAAATTTTTGATTTAAGAATTTTCAACACAAAATTTTTTGATCCCTTGGCAAGTGGAGACATAGGGGTATTTATAGGCTCTAAGAACCTCTTCACTTTCACTTAAATAGGAAGATTACTTGGTGTGCAAACCAAATATTCTCCTTTTTAGTTTATTTAGGTTCCAAAATAGTTTAAACTCCTAAATAAAATGACAAAACTTTTCCTAAATAGCTTAAGATTACTTGCAAGAAAAGTAATTGCAAGTTTCCTGCTTAGTTTTAAAAGAAAACTTCCTCTTTAATAAAAATATTAAAAAGAAACAAAATTAAAATACTAATCAGGCACTAAAATAGGTATGCCCCCCCCCAAACCAAGTAGAAAAATGGACTATGGAGAGGCGGCATAGGCCTAGAGTGACCCACCTCTCCGTGCCCAGGGGAGTAGTGCTTGGCAGCCTAAGAGCAGGGTCAGCCAGCCCTGGGCTAGCACAGGCACATCGGTCTCCCGCGCGTCTGATTTTGCATCTAGACCTCCAAACATGGCATGAAACTCCCCAAAATGATTTTAAATAGTATTTTAACTATTTTTATTAAAATATTAACTTAGATCTTTTATTGCTAACTTAAAAAATTCTAGCATTCTCATAGATCCAAAAAAAGCAAAAATAACCTTTCGACAAGCAAGTTCATTGCATATCTCGATTTTTGATGCCTTATTATCGGGCTTCAGCTCGGTATCAAGGTGTATCAAAATTCGATTTTTATAAGTGGCATGATGCTAAGTCTGTCCAAACTATAAATAATGGGACTGGTGCAAATGATGGTATTGTGTGTTGAATGGTGCCGTAACAAGATTGGACCAAGATAAATATGAACGCTGCTATTTTTTCCCATCTTAACAAAATTGGGTTGAATTGTATTGTTAAAGATAGTGCTAGTAGAGTTCATTTTGCTAAAACCTCATCTATCTATGGTGTCTTGAGACTTTATAGTACTTAAATAGACAATTATAATGAAAAATTACAATTTAATACGTAAATCCTAATTTTATACATAAAATATATAATAAACATAAATTTCATAAAATAACCCATGGAACATAGAATTTTCATGAAATGAGAAATACGAAAAATAATAGTACTAAAAATAGAATTTAGGGTCAAAGTATAAATATTAAAAGATTTAAAATCAAATTATAAATATCAAAAGTTTGGGGGCTAAAGTGTAAATATCAAAACTTTATAAAAATCTTCAAAAATTCTGCAAGTTTCCATATGAAGTAAAAAATCTTCACCTTTCTACTCCATTTGGCTGAAATGCTCTAACCATTTTCCCCCTCCATTTTTCTTTTTCTATTCAAAAATTCTCCACCAAAATCACTTCTAAACTAAACCTAATTAATTTTTCTACCTAATTTAATACCTATATACACCGTAACTACTCACAATTTCAACTAAAACTCTAAAGGAAACCCTAAACAATTCAAAGAAGTTAGGTTGGGATTTTGAAGGAACTTGAGGTAATTGATCTTTACTTGCTTTCTTTTCACTAAATACGATTAATATGATAGATATAGATGATTATTTATGGAAATAGAAGCATATATATGGCTATCGGAAGATTAGAGCTTGAATTAGAGTTATGCCAAATTACCAAGTTTTCATAGAGATGAATTTAGTTTAATTTAAGTTTAGATTATGTCTTTTTACATCCAAATAAATCTAAACATGTAGAATTTACATTGTAGAAACTAGAAACAGAGAAAAGAAGGAGGATAGTAGAGGTGAAAGGTATGTATGCCTAATGTGAGAATTGGCCTCTAAGGAATTTTTTTGATTCAACCAAACTTAGAGATGAGTTATAAATATATTATTATGCTTATTTGTATCTTTGTTTGAAACTAAGAATTTTTCTCCCATTTTCCTAGTAGTGGCCGACACACTATGACCACTCCTCTTTGAATTTTGTTGCTTAATTTTTGCCTTTATTTAGCTTATTTCTCTTATTTGTTAAATGAGTTTGCTGCCCCATTGCCTTGTGGAGATTGTGTAGTTGTTGTTTGACAAAGTTGGCTTAATTTATGTTGAACCAAATCCCTATTTTTTGCTTGTTTAAACTATGCCTATAATGTAGTTAAATTGAAATCCACCAAATATTTGACCCAAAACTTATCACCATTTGACATGGTAGCATCAATGATATTAAAACCTACCTTGACCTAATTGAATTGATTCATTTTTATTGTAAATTTCCTTTATTGATTAATATAGTATTGTTATTATCTTACCTTTAATGACCTAGTTTGTTCAATGAGTTTTGATTGAAAGGTCATGTGAAATCCTGTACCATTGCTTTTGTATGTAAACCTAGTTGAGCTTTAAAGCTACATTGTATCAAAACTCTAATAACATGATAGAACTACCTTCCGATGAGGTAGTAGGTGAGAACAATCGACAATATGCACATTGACTTATTCCATTACCCTAGCTAGGAAGGGATTAGTCCTAGTCATAAGATATGATCAACTTTATATTATTTCACAAGTTTAAGCTATTAAAATATAACTCACGAGACTTTTTGACGAGCATGAGACTCAATATCTGTTATGTTTTATTTTCCTTATATATTGCCCATTCATTGATTTATGTGACCTTAATTACATTACTTGTTACTTGTTATCCATTTCCTTTGATACAAATATTTGATGGATTATTCTATTTCTTACCTAGCCCTATTGAATAATAATATATTTATAGATTACTGAAGAGTAATACTTACCTCTTAGTGGTCTAACAATTTCAGATCAAGAGTAGATTATAGCGATTTCCGAGACATCTTTCTTCTTCAGTGGAACCAATTCCTTTTTGCTATGCAAATTTTCTGAACATGTTACTTTTGTAATCTTATAGAAGCTCCATGGTTAAACTGGGCTAGACAGTAGTTTATATGTGTAATATGTAATTAAATAATGTAAATTAATGACTTAGTATATTATGAATTATATTAGATATATTAGAAAAATATTTGATAATGGTAATGGTGTGGTATGAGATATGAGAATGATGAGCTAGCATTGTTTATAAGGAATAATTATATTTTAGCAGATAATTTATGAGTAAATAGTAGGGTTTACGGGTGTTAGTTGTGTAAATGAGTTTCACACTCTAAAATCGTTATGTTTGATTTCTGGGATGTAGTAGAATCTTATGCATTGCTTGTCATTCATGCTTTGCGGGACTCTTGTTGCAATCAATCCAATTTTGGATTGCTAGCAGAGGACTATAAAGTCATTATGCAGAGCATTGTTCACGTGAGGCTTGTATTTATTGGAAGAGTAGCGAATCAGGCTGCTCGTATGTTAGCTGTGCTCAAATGGAGAGTTCTGTTTGGTAGTTTGATGACCCACCGGATTTTTTAGCGAGTTTTTCTCGTTAATAATATTTTATTTTTTTTAAAAAAATATATTTTTATATAAATTTATATTTAAATATATTTTAAATTTGATTTGAAATTATTTTTCATAGTATTAAAATCATAAATAAATATTTTTTATACTTAATTTTCCTCTATCTTTTCCTCTATTTTTTTTTTCTCATCTTCATTATTTAGTCTTTAAAAAAAAATTATGATGAAAGTAGGTAAAGAAAAAAAGTAAAAAAAAACTTTTAGGCTTCCAAAGTGGTGGATTGCCACCCAAATTTTTTTTTAAACTTTTAATATATATTTCGAAAAATAACTATCACTCCCAAGTATTTAAAAAAAAAAAAATAGTATCACCCCTAAAATTTTAAAACTAGATCCATCATTACAGTTCTAATTAATAAAATATCATTTTAATTACTTTAAATATTTTGATCATATTAAAATATAAAATTCACTTTTTTTTTCAATGGAATACTAGTGATATATTTTCATTATGATTAAAAGAACCATAATTCAAATTAAAAAATGTATAAAATTCAAGGGGGAAAAGAGGAAGTTTTGAAGCCATGCCAATAAAATTAGACAAAGGCTTAATTATGGTTCAACAAGTCATCACTAAAACAAGAAAAATGTAGTGTGTGGTTAAACTTGGAGTGTCTTGAAGTAATATTGAATATTGATTAATGAATTACTTAATTACTAATTAGTAATAAAAAATAATCAGGGCTTCAGAGGTCGGCCACCTATTTCTCACAGATAGAGATGGGTTGCCTAATTATCTTATCTAAATCCAACGGTCACAGGCAACTTTAGTTTAAATAATACATAAATAAATGAAAATAATAATAATAATAATTAGATTGCTTTTCCATCCCAAAAAGTTCGGAAATTATATACCTACCATACCATTATCCCACACTCAAACCCTTTCCCACTTAGAAAGTCAAAATGGATCCATGGGCAGGGCGACAAGAAACAAACTAAAATGTAAAGAAATGAATTTCTTTTTGGGACTATAATGGAAATTCTTAAAGAAAATATAATTGTCAGATAGTGCATAATATTAATAATCAAATTACATAAATATATATTTTAACCTCCTAAAATTTTATATGCCAGGATATAGTCTATTAATGAATGCATAAACGGATTGAGTAATAAATTTAAATTCGACTTTTTATTCTCATATTCAAAAAAAAAAAAAACTCTTAAATATTTAATTTCATTAATTATTATTAAATAAATAAAAATAATTAAGAAATAAAATAAAATAAATTTATTATATATATATATTCAATATTTGAAATAGTTTTTATATAAGAATTTAATTTAATTAATTCAATTTTATAGGTTGATAGTTGGTGACTGTTATCTAATAGTTGATTGTTGTAAATATTTAATAAAATTATTATTAGCTGTTAATATGTTTAATGATGGTTAAAAATAAATATTAATATTTATTTTTTAATTTAAATATTATTTTAAAAAGATAATTTAATATTTTTATTTAAATAATTAGGAAATTTTTTAAAAAAAATTCTAAATTAGAGTTTTTATAAACATTATTTAGTTACATAACAATTATTAGTAATCAAACATATATAATCAGTTGTTGGAAATTAAGAAATTAATAACCGCATCAAAAAATTTTGCTAAACATATTCGTACAATTGATATAGCATTAACCAACACTAATAATTAAGGTTGTATCAAGCTAGTTAGTTTATGATTACAATTTAAGTAACATAATCTTTATGCATGATGCCAAATTAATTAATCATTAGAGCTTGGACATTGAGATAGAATAATGATTAAGAAATTAACCATTTAATTAACAAATAATATTAGAAATGTCCAATAAAAAGAAAAAATAAATTGAAACTTGAACTACAACATCATATTTGTCAATATTGGAAAGTCATTCAATATACTCATAAAATTACTGTTGTAATTCTGGTTGGCAGGAATTATTCCTTGACGTAACAATTTTATCTATTTGCAAAAAAAAAAAAAAAAAACCAGCAAAAGACTTCCCTAATTGCATTCTAATCTTTCACTAATTCTTAACTCAAGATAAGTTTTGTAATAAACCAAATATATTAGTAATTAAGATATTATAAGTAATTTCTTAATTTATAAGTTGAGTGTATATTTATATTTTTAAACTTGCTTGAAATTACATTGATTAATTTATTTGGTTTTAAACTTTTCTTTGACATTTTAAAAAATGAGTTTTCTAATGAGTTATTTCTGACAAAGTCTAGTTAATTATAAGATGATTATTTAAGATAAAAATAATTAAATTAATTTAAAAATAATTTTAATGAAAAAAAAAATTAATTAAGTTTTCCTTAATTATAATTACTATCATTATAAATTATTTATGATCACTATTCAACAGTATTTTTTTCAATCTAAATAACAATAACTATTTTGGGCTATAAGCATATAGTATTTATTTTAATTATATTCATATCTTTACATTATTAATTGAAGAAAACTTAAATACAAAATATTCTACTTTCAACTCTTCATATTTGAAGGAAAGTAACTAAACTTGATTTGAATTCAAACATTATAATATTATAATAAATTTAAATTGGCGTTAAAACTCAATCTTGCTGTGTTGTAAATGAATTTATTAGAGTTTACTTCCTATACCTAACCTAACCAATGTAATAAAAACACATAATGAATGTCTTTTCATTAAAAAAAAAAAAAAAATTAAATTCATGTAGATACTTTCTTATTTATCCGTAATTTTTAATTGGGTAATAAAATTTGCATAAGAATATATTTCTATTGAAAAAAGAATAAAAAAGTTAGTTAATTTCAAGTGGATAATTTTTTATTTATTTGTAATCATTAATTGGGTTTATGAAATCAAAATATATACTTTACATGAGTAAGTTTTTTTTTTTTTTTTTAATATTGGAGAGATTAAATATGTTATTGGGAGAATTTGTATTTATTGTCAAGTTATACCTCCATATGCATAGGTATGTAATTTTTAATATTAAAATAAGGTGGGAATATATTTTTGAAATATATCATAAATATCATATTAACATTTTAATTTTTTGAAACCGCAAATATGACTTTGAAGTTATGAAAAAACTGGCAACCCACTATTTCTCCATTATTCTCTATTTTTTCTCTCTTTATTTTATATTATTTTTTATAAATATATTCAAATTCTTTAAAAATTTATAAAATATTCATTTTAAATTCAAAAATTATAAATAAATAATAAATACAATCCTTATGAAATATGTTTTATTTTGATATGTTAAAACTTAAAAAATAATTTTATTTTAATTTAGTAAAATTATTTAATTATAAATTTAATTTTAAAATTTTATAAGATTTACTTTTCTCACATATAATTTCACTAAATATACATCATAGTTCAAAATTTCTATAGAATTATTATTTAGTTATCAAATTATAAAAAATATTATTTTTACATATAATTTCACCAAATATAAACTTTAATTTAATTTTAAGTTCAAAAATTATATCTATATATATATAGATAGATAGAGAGAGAGAGAGAGAGAGAGAAATATTATTTTATAAGAAAATATTTTATGAAATTAGTTAAATTAAAGTTTATGTTTTGTGAAATTATATGTGAGAATAATAATTGTTATAATTTCGTAATTAAATAATAATTTTTAAAAATTAAATTTATATTTAATTAATTTATGTTAAATTGAAAATAAAATATTTTTTAAGTTTTAATATGTTAAAATGAAATATATTTTATAAGGATTTAATTTATATATAATTTTTGAATTTAAAATAAATATTTTATGAATTTTTAAAAAAATTATATATATTTATAAAAAATAAAATAAAAAGAGAGAAAATGGATGATATCGGAGAATGAATAACTTATTTTTTTTTTATTATAGTCTTAGGATTATATTTATGTTTTAAAAAATTTAAAGTGTTAATATAATATTTGTGATATATTACAGAAATATATTTACATTTTATCCCTTTTAATATTTGAGTTGTGTTGAGAAGGATGAGATTTTGTTAAGGAGAAACTATTTTGTATGAAAGCAATTAATTAATTAATTAATTAATTTGTTTTTTCATAAAAGAGAAAAAACAATGAGGCCCATGTAGAGGGTGGTGGCTCTGCTACTATTTATGCACATGCTTCCTTTACACACAATTATATTGGTAACCTAACAACGTGTACACTTTGGTATCAACAAACTCTTTAAATTAATGCTACGGTTGGTTGTTGTATCCTCCACAACTCCATTAATAATCCCACAAACCTCTAAACGACAACTCTTTCCATATATACCGATCAAACATTGTACGGTTAATAATCCATATGGATGCAGTCGTTTTGAACAGAAAATCCAAGAAAATTATGGATCTTAACAAGAAAGCCGATCTTGATCTTCATCAGACACAAATAGTAAGACAAAAAGGGAACAACAAACGGTATTCTCTAATGTCGTTTTGGGAACTGCCGGAGTACATGAAAGATAACGAGTTCATACTGAGTTATTACCGAGCTAATTGGCCTCTCAAAGAAGCTCTCTGTAGTATCTTTCGTTGGCATAATGAAACGCTTAATGTTTGGACGTGAGTGAAATTTTAATTCATTTCTACTTAATTATTTAATTTTCTTTTTATGTCTTTTATTAGTAATTCTTATTTTAATTTGCAGGCATCTAATTGGATTTTTACTGTTTTTGGGGTTGACTATGGCGAACATAATGCAAGTTCCTCAAGTAATGGATCTTCTTGGCTTGTTTACAAGGTTTGTTTGAATATTTTATATATATATAGATATATATATTTCAATTTTCCATAATATGATGTTTTTCTTTGTTATAATTTGATAATTTATTTGGGTAATATAATGTTTACATTTCTGTTTGAGACCACCTCAATTAATTTTGAAATTAAGTTAAGTTGAGAGTTGAGTACTGTTTGGATTTTATGTTCTAAATTTATTAATCCTTTTATATATATATATATATATATTCTAAGAATAAAACAAAATCCAATTATACGTAGAAGAAAATTTAACAAAAATAAAGGGGAGTTTTATTTGTGCTAAGCTTGAAAAGCATAATTTAACTACTACATTATTTTGTTTGTGAAAATAATTTAGTTTGCCTTTAGGGGATTATATATACATAAACCAACTAATTAAGACAAATATTGGTCCATAACATTATATTTTAGATAAATAATTATTTGAAATAATTAAATATTTAAATTTTGATAGCATATTAATTTTTTATTTTTTATTTTTATTTTTCATTTTAAATTTACAACTGATTTTTCGCTTATAAATATAAATAAAAATTTATATTTTTCAAATGACTATTGTCTAAATAAAAATTCGACTTCTAAACTATTAGCCTAATAATCAATTAAATAATTTTTACATAGTAATTAAACCATATATAACAATTTCGAAAATGAAGTTCAAATTGAAACTGTTGTTCTCTTATATTTGTTACAGGTCAAATCTTACGAGTGCAGGGGCAAATGTTTCCCATAATTCAAAGAATTTATTTGTGGTGAGTTACACTATAGAAAACATTAATATTGTACCTTTGATTGAATCAATAATAATATTTCAAACAACTAACATTATAAGAATTGCTACAGGAGAGTACAAAACTCCTTGATTTGAAGCAAATAACACCTTCAAACATGGACATAACACTGCCCGGAATGCCAGTAACTCGGTGGCCGTTCTATGTATTTTTAGGTGGCTCTATGTTCTGCCTCCTTTCAAGCAGCATTTGCCACCTATTTTCTTGCCATTCTCACAATCTAAACATTTTCTTGCTAAGGATAGATTATGTTGGTATAACCACAATGATCATCACCTCATTTTTCCCCCCAATTTACTATATCTTTCAATGTGACTCACATTGGCAATACATTTACCTTTTTAGTATAACAACAATGGGAATATTCACGATTGTAACACTCCTTTCTCCATCGCTCTCCACCGGAAAATTTCGAGCTTTTCGAGCTCTTCTCTTCTCTTCAATGGGATTATTTGGTATAATCCCTGCAATCCATTCAACAATTGTCAATTGGACAAATCCCAATCGCAACACAATTCTAGCTTATGAGTCTTCCATGGCATTATTTTATTTGACCGGTACTTTATTTTATGTTAGCCGGATTCCAGAGAGATTCAAGCCTGGATGGTTTGATCTTGCAGGTCATAGCCATCAAATTTTTCATGTTTTTGTTGTATTTGGAGCATTGGCTCATTATGGTGCTACAATTGTATTCTTGGAGTATCGTGATCATGTTGGATGTTAACCAATATTACAGTCAATTCATAATTAAATACAGTAAATTCATAGCATATGTAGTATCTAAATATAAATTTAGCTTAATTTGTGTGTTGTTATAAGGCGGATTTGTGTGTGATGCCTATAGCTGGTGGCATTGGTAGCTAGAGTTTTACTGTACTAAATTCTTTTTATTCATTATTAACTCCGCAAAAAGGAAGGAGCTAATGGCTATGTATGATTATTGACTCCTCTCAACACGTACATCAATGAATTTAGATGTTGATGTCTCGTAATTGTATTATCAAAATTTCAAATTAAATATATCCGTTTGATTTTTATTAATTATAGTTGTGTTATTTAACTTGCATGACGAACTATACAATAAATGGCCAATTAATTAACAATTCATTTGGATAGTTAGTGTCTGTTTGGTATTATGGCTATATACTTTTAGCAAACTATCTTAAGAATATTTCGAGCTTAAATTATGGTATGAAAAAAGGTTATATTTTTGAACCTTTCTAAACCATGATTTACTAAAATCAATAAAAAATAAAAATAAATAAATAGAAAGTGAAAATACAATTTTAAAAAGCAAGTTTAAATTTCAAATAGGCATTTAGTTATTTGAAATAATTAAGAATTTGAAATTTAACATCATGCTTAAGTTTTATTATTTTACACTTAGAATTCAAATTAAAATTTACAAAAATTTTAAATGATGATGCAAATACCTTAATAGTTGAGAAGGATTAAAAATGGCTCTTCAAATATGGGCCACACTAAACAAGCTCAAGATGGACCAAAGTGCTCCAGGAATAGGTCTTAAGACTTATAGATGTTCAAAGCTCACTCAAACCTTAACTATGCCCAAATGCCTCATAAGACAGGCCGCCATCTGATGGCTCGTCTTTCAATCATCCACTCACTAGACAATTTGCTCCATTAGCATTTCACTAGACCAGCGGATGATATAGTTTAGCTATAAGGGAAGTCATCACTGACAACTCTTTATACATTTGTTTGATAATTGACACACAAGTTCTGCCACCTTCGGAATATGAGATTCTATAATCTCAGTAAGACTCCCCAACTTCCATAGCAAGCACAATATTACCTTGTTAAATTGTAGAAAGTTAGACCCTGAGCTTGAATCATCATCACTCATTACCATATAACTCAATAGGAGATCCTTATAAATGCTCTAAGTTCTCCAACTCAGTGAGACTTTTTCAAAGAGAAAGGACTTCTGTGACATACAAAAGCCCTGTTAAACCTTGACAAAAGAATAGTCTTTTAGTCATCTATTAGAAGATGGTCCTATTCTCCTTAAGCTTATCACTTTTGAGAGTTCAATGTCAAAAGTCCTACTTTCTTTGTTGGAAAAGGTCACAGTGAGAGTCTCTCTAACTCTTTCACTCAAGGAAATAGTAGCATCATCTCCAAGTCCACTATTTCCCCAAGCCTTTAGCTTTGTATATATATTCGCAATAACTTATGGCCTGGTGTGGCCTTCTTATGCTTTCTATCCTTTCATCTTTACCTTGCAAGTTGAGATCCAACACTGACTCAGAAGCTTAAAACTATTCCCTCCATCCATCAATATCCAACACCTCATGCAGTAAAGTCTAACTCTTTCCAATGATTAAGGACTAGCACCTTTGGTTTAACTTAGCTATGTCCAAAAGGATCTACTACTTCTTACACTTATAGCAAACCCACAATCGACTTTGGCCCAACTTTTCTCTCTCACCCAAAGGTAGGTCTAGTGTCTATCAAAGGAGCTCAGGTGCAGAGGTTGGCTCCCCTTAAGTTAGTTGATTGGTGGCCTTAAGTTCGAGATGCTCCTATCCAATCAGGCAAGAAAAAACCTCCATTAATAGTAATATATTTAAACTAAATTTTGCAAATCTATCAAATGACCTAGATATAAGAGTTGGTCTCTATATTTAAGTCATATGGAATGCATTTATACAATATGTAGGAAGCTAGGAAAATTATAAGTAGAGAATATAAGTGCTTCCTTTTAGGCTTAACTCTAAGTGGGCATGTTAACTGGCAAGTAACATCAATTGCTTCTATCTCCAGAATTACAAATAGCTTTGATATTGGGTCAGGTTTGGGTCCATTCTTTCTATTAAAGTTAAAAGATCCAATAATGAAACATAATTAAATGTATGAAAGTTCAATATAGTATTTGAATCTCATCATTTGTGAGTTTAGACTTTTGGTTGATGTATATTAGACCTTATAGTCTTAATATGTTTGTTTTGATGGTTACAAATAATTAATTTAAGGACTAATTTATTTATTTGATTATACGCAAGATAGCCAAAATCTTAGAATTCAAATTGCAGAAAATGTAGAAGTAGTGGACGCTAATGAAAAAATAGCAGCTGCGACAAAGGAGTCGTAGGTGCGAATTAAGAGTCATTGTCGCGACTAAACAGCCCAAAGAGTGGCAGAATCTTAAGTCCAAGGCAGGGGATTATTCGCAGGTACTACCATTTGAGTCACAGTTGCGGTACAGGAGTCGCAAGTGCAAATTATAAATCGCAGCTGTTACTAAGAAAATAGTAGCCTAAGTCCCTGGAAGCACAAAACTCGTAGGCGCTATGGTTTGAGTAGCAGGCGCAACTATGGAGTCATGGGTGTTATCTTTAGAGCCTTGACCACTACAAAGGATCACATAAAGTGATATAAACTTTAATCCCAAACAAGATAATAATCGCGGGCACGGATATTAGAGTAGCAGGTGCTACTAATAGTTCATAACTATTATAGTCAAGTCGCATGTGCGAAGGGCAAGTCCAAGATTGAGGCGATATTTACAGGCATGACTAATTAATTGCAAGCGTTACTAAGAGAACCTCAATTGACAGTAGCTTCAGTCCCAGAATGAGTGATATTCACGGGTACCACTTAAAGAATTCGTAGGCGCGAAAGTTATAGCTGATTGTGAATAGACTTTGTGTTGAAAAAGTCGCGACCACTATAGGTTAGTCGTGGGTGTGAATTTATAGATACAAACAAAAAACTACCCATTAGTTTGCTGGTATTTAAGAGGGTAAAATGACTTTATTTGAAGCTGGGATATAAATATAAGTTGGTGGAACATTTAAATAAAAAATAACAATCTTTCTTAAACATTTATTGAGATATTATTATAATCATTCTTATTTATTGCTTATAGAGTTGATTATTTGTAAAATAATACTTGTGAGTTATTGTTTGTAAAATTTTTGAGGTTGTTAAGACTTGTTGATTACTAGAAAGTTTGGAAAAAGTTAAAAGGTATTTTCTTCTTCTAATCTCTTATAACTCTTAAGAGTTTGAGTGTGAGTCAAATAGAAACTTAGTGATGATTGTATCCTTAGTAGAGTACTATGCTGCCTTAAATAGTTAGAGATTTAAGTAAGGAAACCCAGTATAAATAGGAAATGTGTTAGGCACCCCAACATATCTAGTCATTACAACGTACTTTCACTTGAGCTAAAGGTTTTAATAAAAAATAACTTGTATATACTTTTAATGAATGAACAGTTTATATATGCAACATTATATAAAATTAAACATTGAAAGACATAAATATTTTATAGAAAATGACACGCTAATATTAAAGAAGGAGAAGGTAAAATGAATTCACTAAACAACCTAGCAAGTATAAGTGTATAAACCATCAAAAAGTAAATATTTCTATACAAGCATACAACTAACAATCTAATAAATAAAAAAAAAAATGAGAAATTATTGCAATCCATTAATTGATATAAAAAAATTCCTACACTAAAGAAAGGGGAGGAGAAATAAGGTTTAATTACTTAAACACTGCTAATGGCTATCACATAGCCATTGACTTGCTTTTGGGTCCAAATATGTAGTCCCATTTGCTTTAAATTTATAAGCTTTGTTGGTCATACGACATTCCTCTCTCCATGCATCCTACATGTTTAGTTTCAATAAGCAAATACAAGCAATTTTCATATAGACAAGCTATGCTATGACTAATACATCTTAATCATTATGTTCAACTATATATGCAAATAATTTACTACGGATTCTTAAATAAAATAGATATTTCATGTAATTTGAACTCATGAATTTATTTTGAAAGCAACTAAAGAATGCCGATGTTAATATATATGCTAAACATACAAAATCTCATGCCTTAACTCCAAAACAAGTTGTTTAGCATAATAAACTTAGTGTGGCAGTAGTTAATCATCGTGTATATGATCATTTGAAAGTAATTAAAAAGTATTTTAGCATTGGCAATATCATCATGAAGATTTATAATACAAATTAATGTGCTTTAAATCTAAAATAAACAATTTACCTTAATTATATATATATATATATATATATATTTCAATGATCATATAAATCTAATTAAACATTATTTATTTATATATATGCATGAAATTTATAAACAAAAAATCATAAATAGGGATAAAATAAATAAATAAAAAGACATGCGAGGAACCCAAACAAATCAATTAAAACAAGTAACAGAGGCAAGGGCCATATGGTTCTTGTTAGGGTCATGTGACCTTTTGCTAGAATCGTTCAGCTCTTGACTCCTAGTAGCTAATGGTGGGCTTGGCCATTGGCCGATTTTGAGGCTTGAGGTTTTTTTTAGTCTGCAAGAAAGTCCTAAAACCTGTGTGCCCCTTAGTAAAAAAAAAAAAAACTAAATTTAAGTGTACGAGTGATCATGGTTTGAATATGGTAATAGCTTGCCATAAGGGTTTGGCTATAGTTCATTGCCTTTCAATAGAAAAGCGAACCTAAAGTTTTTTTTAATTAAATATGGCATATACATATTTAAACAGATAAAAATTACATCAGCTTAAAAATATGTATTTTTTTTATAAGAAATAAAGTATTTGATTCATGCTGATAATATTCAAATCAATAATCAAACAAGCATGATCCATAATCATATTTCTTAATGTGCAAAAATAATTCAATTAAGATACAAAATATACATAGTTAAGATTATATGGATTTGTAAGATTGATTCTTACACATTCATATGAGCTTGCAAAGACTTTACATTTCAATGCAATTATCAAAGGAACTCAATCAGATAATCAAATAATATGAAAACTAATTATAACACAAAAAGTTTGGCAAATTGCCCTCAAATATACCTCTTACTTTCGTTCTTAATTCAAATTCAAATACCACAAATGTAAATAGATTTTCTTACTCTAGGAAGAAGATTTAGGTATAGAAAAGTGATTAGGATTCAAATAACAATTTTCTTCTTTAATGGAACACAAAGTAAGAAAGTGTTCTTGTAAGAAGTTTTAAGAAAATCTTATTTAATTATTTAAAAAGACATCTTTATGTGTTTGATTCTCAAAAGTTTAAGACCTAAAAGTAATTTTATGTTTTCTTTCTCTGATTTCCAAAAACTTAAAAAGAAGATGTAGAAGAAAGTTTTTTAAGAGAGATAAAAGAAAAGCTCTTAAATTTTTTTTGAAAAGATCCAAAAATATGAGTCAAAAGTTCCTATCTATAGAAAATAGAAGGGGTATTTATAGGAGAAACCCTTGAGAAAGTTCTTTAATAGTTTAGGAAAAAAAAAAAAAAAGCTTGTTTAGTAAAATAAATTCCGAAGTAGTTTAAAATTTTTAAAAATAATAAATAGGAAAGCTTCTCAATCAATTTAGAAGGTAGCTTGTAAGCTAAGCACTTACAAGTTTCATTTTTAGTTAAAATAAATTTCTTATTTTAAATAAAAAACTAAATAGAAATTTAGATTCAAAGTTTCTAATTTTGTTAAATATTAAAAAGGAATCAGTTGAGAAAACTAAATAGGCAATAAAATAGATTTGGCAAGACAAAAAAAAAATCACATTTGTAAATGGAGGAACAAAACTATGGCCTGCGAATGGGTCTAAGAAGCTAGGGCAAGGCCGTGCTACCCCGGACAAGACCGTGCAACCCTGCATAGAGTCGTGCGACCTTATGCAGGGTTGTGAGACTCTTTGCTAAGGTATGGTGGCCTTACCTCGCACGAACCTGTAGACTTTCGCTTAAGCCCGCACCGTTAAACCCTCCTGTTTGAACTCTCAATCTTGACCCAAAACTCTTTTAAATTAATTCATATATTCTTTTAACCATTCTAAAATAAAAAAGCTCGGATCATTAATTGCTAATTACATGACTTGGCAATCTCATCGATTTGTTTTCTATGTAAAAAGTATTTAAATTGAAACATGATTAAATCATACTCATTTTTTCAAACTAATTTTCTTTGTGCAAAAAAAATATATTTTACATTTTGATATTAAATGCAGTATCATTGAGTTTTGACTCAAATTCAAATATATTAAAATTAGGAGTTGACACTTAAATTTTATGTAAAATTTATATGTATTTTTATAATTTCAAATTTAAATATTAATTATGATATCATACACCAAATATGAATTAGAATAAGACATAAGAAAATACATAAAAAGAAGGGAGATATTTACTTGGAACAAGCAAATCAAGTTAAACTTTTTTGTGAGTACATAATTCTAATACATTTATATTGCACATAATTTCCATATGGTGCAATATACAATTGTACAAAACACTGTTTTCCAATATGATACGTTGTTAAACTAATATAAATTTCCTAACCAAAATCATTATTTGGATGGCTTCTCAATGACTTTACATTTAGAATAATGCATCTCAATTCATAAAATGACAATTAAATTACAAAATTAATTGAGTGAATTAAAGTTTTTTTTTTTTTAAATTATACAATCTAATTTAACTGTAAATTTAATAATTTCTTCTATAATTTTAACTGTAACTTTTATAACTCTTACAATAACATCATGTAATTTTTTAGTTCAAAACTAATATATGATAATAGGGTTATTGCAAAAATGCACTGTGAATATAATATTTATTTAAAAAAAATATATAAACTGAATAATTAATATAAAATTTTTGGTTGCTTTTTTTTTTTTAATGCCTATTATAATTTGTACTATTGGCCTATTTAATGTTAATCCAAAACAAAATTACACAACATGATACTCAAATTGCAAAATAGAAGATAAAATTATATATTAGGTCCTTTAAAAAAAGTTTAAATTTATACATAAATTTTATATTTGTTTATAAATTTTTTTTAAATTTTTCCTATAATTCTTATATTGGGTCCTATAATTTATTTTTTGAAAAAATAGTCAAAATAATAAATAAAATATGAAGTGAGTTTAGAGAATTATAAAATTTATTTAAAAAATTAAACAATTAAATATTAATTATAATTATATAATGTTATAATATATTTTATAACTCTTATTATTAACATGTTATCAGTGATTTGAAAAGAAAATTTTAATATGTTTAGATAGGGTGGCGGTATGGGCACTCTCTTTTTAGTTTGACTTTTTTTTTTTTAATTTTTTATTATTAAATTTGATTATTATATTTTGATTACATTATTTAGCTAACAATTCTCATGAAAAAAGAATGTTTAATTTTTATTTTCTTTTATATTTTATTATTATTATTTTTAATATATATATATATATATATAAGAAAATGAAGCAACATTTTTATTTTTTAATTTTCATAAGAAAAAAGACTTATGAACTAAAAATAAAGTTACATTTAATTTTTTTTTATTTCATAAAAGTGGTATTTATATTTATATTTTTTAAAAACATATAATAAAAAAATATATTTAATAAATATATATTTTTATTTAAAAATAATAATATAATTCTTTATTTTTACTATTATGAAATAAATTTCATTTATTTTATTTTTTAATTTTAATTTTTAATTTTTTTAAGCAAATATATGTTTTTTTTTTCACTTTTGATAAGAATTATAATTTACAAAATAAAATTTTAAATTATAATCCTATTATTTTAATAAAATTTTTTAATTTGTGCTCATTGAAAATATATATTTTATTAAAATATTCTAATAAATCATATTTTTTCCTTTATAAATTGAATAAATTATAGGATTAAAATAACAAGTAAAAAATTAAAAGCACACTGTTATATATATATATATATATATATATATATATATATATATATATATATATATATATATATATTGAGATTATTATATTATTTTCAAAATATAATGAGAGGTATTAATATTTTATTTTTTATTTGTTTAATTAAAAAAATTTGGAAAAAAGTTAAACAAAATATAAAATTTAGAAGAAAATTTATTTTATAATATATAAAAATGATTATTTTATTATGATATTTTCTTATGTAAAATTATATATGTGTGTATATATATAATTTTTTTAGTATAAAATATTTTTCTAAAATATAAAAATATTTCTATAAATTAAAAGTAAGAATAATAATAATATATAAAAGAAAATAAAAATTAAATATTTTTTTCTTATAAGAGTTATTAACTAAATAATAATAAATTAAGAATATTATAATCAAATTCAAAAATAAAAATAAATAATGAAAGTGCCAAAAACTAAAAGATAAGTGTTGTCAACCTTTGAATATTATATAATCATTTTAAAAAGGTCAACAACTAGAATCTAAATTATTAAATTTCCAGGCCAAAATCTTTTTACTATATTATAATTTTAGTACCTTAAAGGCAAGGTTTAAAGCACCTCAAAAAGTATTTAATTATTAATTAACTATATGCAAAATTATGAAATCTGAAGATATTGGTTTATTATAGCATTAATTGATTTCTTCCTAAAATTTAATTAAATAGAATTAGAAACCAACTTTCCTCTTTCCACACTAAACATGCAGAATCTGAAACAAACAAACATAAATAAATGCTTTCCCACACACTTAATTTTAGTATTCTAATAAGAAATTTTGGTATAAGAAATTTAATATAATTCATTCATCAACCTAAAAATTGAGAACGGAACTATGAATCAATTCGGTCAACTCTAAAAATCCTTTCCCTAAAAAACGGTTAAAAAAAATAATTTTGTTGATTAGTCGATGAATTAGTCGAACTGAACTAGTTTTTTTGTTCCGTAAAGATTAAATTTTTTTATTTTTTTAATATATATATTTTTTTATTTTTTATCAAAAATAATAAATGTCAAATAATATTTATTTTCATCATATCTATAATAAATATCAAATTATATATATATATATATATATATATATATATATACCGATTTTTTTAGATTTAA
>CANXYC011223104.1:0-18310 GCA_948193065.1 Aleurites moluccanus | reverse complement strand
GATGTGATCCTATGCTCCATTCTCATTTTAATCATTTTGCACCCTAGCATGCATCCATTGGATGTTGGATGCATCAATACTCCATTTCATAAGATCCTAATCACTCAAATATCCATTAAGTCCCTCTCCATCAATTCCTTTGCATCAAAGTCCTACAATCTTCCAATTTACTCCCTCTCTCCTTCACTTTCTATACAATCAAGTCCTATATTTTTTCTAACCTAATTAAATTATTCTATTTTATCTACCCTCAATTCATATAATTACATCAAGTAAATCATATAATATGTAAGGCAATCAATAACACATGAACACATGAAATAATTCATAGAACATATAAGGAAACCAACTCATGCAAATACCACTAACTCCCCTTAGGGTTAAGGCACTGGGGTTAAGGTTTCCAACTAGGGTTCAAGGTTCTAGGGTTAGGGTTTCACTTAGGATATTACATCAAATCCTGACAGAATTGTCCGAATAAATTACAGAAGAAGTTGGGGTCAAAACCTAATTACTTGGAAGCTTAAGGACTAACATATAATTTGCCAATAGATTTTTGTATAAATAACAACACTTAGAATAAATTCATATCTTCTTCTTTTGTTCTTCCTTTAGGCCGAACCACTCTTCCTTCCTTCCCACCATTTCTTCTTTAATTTTCATCAAATTTTCTTAAGGAAATTCAAAGAAAACTTGAGTTTAAGGCTTATTCTTCCATCCTCCACCATTAATTTGCTTGAAAAGCCAAAGGAAACCAAGGAGGAATTGATTGAAGGGTTTGGCCACTTCATCACCAAGAGGTAAGGGATATGTTTGTTCAATTTTATGGTTCAATTAGATGATATTAAGGTTGAATTTGATGTTAGATTGCATTAATTGATGCAAATTGATGAAAATGCCTAAATTACCTAGCTTATTTGAAGTTGTATGAAAGGGTTTTATGATTTAGTATTAGTTTATGTTAATTTATGTTAGAACATATTAATTGGAAGCCATTAGGTAACTAATTAGTGGTTAATTTGATGTAGAACACAAGTTGTGACCAAGTTGCCCTAATTGGCTCGATTGGAGAATTTGGGTGGAAAGCAATTTTTCAAAGCTTTTGGAAATCTTAGGTGAGTCTTATATGCATCTTTTAACATGCCTAATGCCTTAAAATTGAAATTGGAAACCTATTGTGAAAAGTGAGTTTTGGCCGAATGCTATGTACTATTCATTGCCATTGATTTTTACTTGTTTTTCCTTTGAATTCCTATGCCATTTTGATTCCTTTTATATTGTTTATCCTAATATATTTGATACCTATTGTGTTGCCTACAATGTGCCTTGTTGTGGATTGAAATGGGTAAGTCAAATTTGAACCTAAACATGACCTATTGGCTTGCCAAATTGTGCCCACCAAGTATTTGATAAAATGCCTAGTTCATTTTGTCATTGGCCTATTGCTTTGTATTCCATAAGCCCACCATTTGAATGCCATTGTCACAAGTGACATTGGCATGCGAATTGGCCCGCCGATTTCTTTTGCCGAGCCAACTTTTATTCCATATCTTTGTTGTTTACCATAACCCTCATCCTTGACTGTATATTGTATATTGCAACGACTTTGATTCAAATACCATTTGATTTGAAAGATATTGAGTGTATTGACAGTGATGATACCATTATTGCATAATGGTGTCTATTGATATGATATTCATTTGTGTTGATCTAAATGTGGCTTGACAGAGCTGCCGCTTCGACAGGTTATTGGATACAAGGAAATGTGCACATTGATATTGATGCCCTACCTGGGAAGGGTTATTGGTCCCGGTCATAGGACCTGATCAGTCTTATACCTACTTGATATATGATTGATTATGTGATTACATATAGTCTACGTGTTACAAGGCCCTATATCTGTCTTACCATGTGATTCCATGACTTTGATATGACCATTGATATTCCTATCGATTTTTGATACTGATTCTGTAAACCAACATGATTGATACTGTTCCATTGTTCCTTTATCATGTATATATTATTGTTCCATCATATTTTGACTTGTGATGCATATAGATTCATTGAGTATCTTATATACTCACATTTTCCTTGTTTAACCATTTCAGGAGAGGAGTAGATTGCAGAATCCTATTGTCTGTCATCCAAGAATTTATGCTTGTTATTATCTGATGTATATATTCTAAATTCTGTATTTTGATGTTTATAATCTAGCTGCTCCATGGGGTATGTATGGGTTAGCTAGGTTATGAACAATTATATATGTATGTGATGATATGATATTATGAGATACATGATGATCCTATGATATGATATATTGATTATTATAGCCAATTGCATTAAATTATAGAATAAATTGCAGAATAACATAATGGATAATAACTAACTAAAATGGACAATTAATTTGTGTTTATAGATATTGCATGTGATACTAGGTTCTTCGGGTACTGGTCGCCATTGAAACTCCTGCATCCTAGGACCATCGCAATCTAGAAACCGGTCGTGACAGAGGTGGTATCAGAGCTCTAGGTTACAGACAGTGGATTTTAGGTTATAGATAAATAGTACCCAAATTACAGAGGAATAGTGACTAAGTACAGAATGGGGTAGAATTAAGTATACCATAGAGCATAGGATTTCCTTTGACATCATTTGCTATTATCGTCTGTTATATGTTATTATTCTGCATTTCTATCATATTCTGAGTATGCTTCCATTTTTCCTGATAGATTACAGAGATGTCTGACGAGAGGGATAAAGATACCAGGGAGGCAGAGGTAGCCTCCAATGAGTCTCTGGTGAGGGAGATTTCAGTTTCAGAGGGTTCGTCCAGATCCTGACGGACTACAAAGGATACAGATGTTATGACTCATTTTCGGATCCCGACAGTCCTAGGGCACTGGAGATGCCAATGGCGACCGGCACCCATAAAACCTAGTATCACATGCACAATCTATAATCATCAATTAATTATTCATTTTACTTAATTACTCTTCATTCTGTCATTTAGTGCTATTAGCTATAATAGTTAATAACCTGTCATATGATCATCACATCTCATAAAATATCATTATCATATATATATATATACAACTATTCATATCCTAGCTAACCTATACATACCCCATGGAGCAGCTAGATAATGAACATCAAAATACCAGAATGCAAAATATATATACATCAATGACAACAAGCAAAATTCTCGGATGACAGACGATAGGATTTTGAAAATCTACTCCTCTCCTGAAATGGGTAAACAAGCAAAGAGTTATATAAGATACTTAGTGAATCTATATGCATCGCTAATAAATATAAGGTTAACAGAAGGTTCAAAGATATCAAAAGCTCGATAAGAACAATTTATAGAAAATAATGACAGAAAGTGCCAGAATAGGCCAATCAAGATATAATAGTCTCTGTACAATAAGGAAAAGACAGATAAAAGGGATGGATTATATGTAAGCATACAATATCCTGTAGCATCAATATGGACTATATGTGAACATACAGTCTCCAGTATATCAATATCAATAACATAAGACTGATAAGGTCATATGGCCAGGACCATAACCCTTCCTAGCTAGGGTACCAATAATACAATGTGCACAAGGCCGACAATATTTTCCCACTACCCTGTCAGATCGGTAGCTTTGTCATATCATATTAAGGTCAATATAAGAAAGAAACTTATCAATGGACACCATTTTGCAACAATGGTATTCTCCATCTTAACAAGCTCAATATCAATCAATCAATAGGATCAATAGCATCAATGGCAAGACAAGTATCAATAACTCACTAGAATCAATTTAATGAGCATAAAATCAATGAGACATCAATAATAATCAATTAAACAATGACCAAAAGTCTAATGACCAAAAATGAGAACAAACATAATTTGGTCATTTTCGGCCAAAAAGTTGACGCAATTGATATGCCATTATCACTGGCAATGGTGGCATTCAAATGGTTGGCCTACGGATTTTTCGGCATGAATTTGGTACAATATCTATATTTGTCCCAAATATAAATTAACAAGCATATTAAAAGTAATTTATAGGTAACAACCACAATTCAATAATCATCAACTATTGAAACAAATAGACAAGGAAATACAAGTCAACAATATGAATAAAAACTAGGCAAATTACACAAATTAGGGTTCGGCCATAATTCATTTTCCACAATTGGATCCCAAATTTTATTTTATAAATTAGGGCAAGTAATTTGATGCATAGTAGACTCACCTAACACTCCAAATCACTAAGCATAATGGATTTGCTACGTAATTCCTCAAATCCTCGGTTTAGGCTAAAATCGGTGATTTTCTCCGAACGAATTTTCTACAACGAAATGAGCATCAATTAAACATCGATTAATACTCAATTTACCCATCCTAATACATATACTTAATTTCCAATTACACAACTTTGAATTATGGTTTGAAAATTGGGAAAAATTGTTTAATGCATCAATTGATGCAATTAAACCATTTACCCAATCCTATTATCATCTAATTAACCTATTTAAACCATAAAATCAAATAAATAATCAACTTGCCCAAAAAACCCTAAAATGGCTGAAATCCACTCTTGCTTGTTCTTCAATTTTTCTTGAATTTTTATGGTTGATTTTAGTAGATTAGTGTTTGTATGGTTTTAGTTTATGATTTGTAACAACGTTCCATCATAAAGTAATGGAAGAAAATCAAATGGGAGGAAGAAATGGGAGCTACGACCAAAGGAAGAAAATAGGCAGAAATTTTGAGCCAAAAAATGTCTAAGTCCCCTTTAAATAGTAGGACAAAATAGGCAAATTACACTTTTGATCCTCAAATTTTCAGAAATTTGTTTTTGGTCCTTTTTCGCTCGGTAAATTATTCTGACAATTCCATCGAGAATTGAAATTCAAAGTGAATGTTTAAACATCATATTTTATTAATATTAATTAATAAAAATTGTTTCAGAGCTGTTCTGAAACTTAGACTATCGAATTTTCACTATTCAGCGAAAGTACCCTTTATTTACGGTTTTGCCATTGCTTTCTTTATCAGTGTTCTTAAACATTTTCTCATATTTCTTTTTGCTGTATTCACACATGAATATACATTATCCTTTACCCTCAATCCAAATTCAAAAATTCATCCGTCGACCATACTGCTATTTTTCGACAGCGATATCAGTACCGACGATTTTCGAAAAAATTTATCATTTTTGCTCTAACTGATTTTCTAAAATTATTATTGATAATTTCGATGAATTTAATCTATATAATAAGAACTTTATTCATTAAAACCTGTTATGCATTTATAGGGTATTACATTCTTCCCCCCTCCAATTAAATTTGTCTTCGAATGTTAATAGATATATACCTCACTGCTGGAATAGGAATGGATATTTGCTCCTCATCTCCTGCTCACTCTCCCAAGTGCACTCCTCTATGGACTAGTTCCTCCAAAGCACTTTAACCATCGGAATCTCCTTATTCCGTAACTGTCTGACCTGTCGATCAACAATCTCCACTGTGAGCTCCTCATAAGACAAGTCATCACTGACATCCATATCCTAAACCTCTAATATATGTGATGGATCAAACAAATACTTCCTCAGCATTGAGATATGGAAAACCAGATGTACGTGGCTCATACTAGGTGGAAGAGCCAATCTATAGGCCACATTACCAATCTTCTGAAGAATCTCAAATGGGCCTATAAATCTTGGTGATAACTTTTCCCTCTTCCCAAATCTCATAACACCCCTCATCGATGAGACCTTAAAGAAGACATGATCACCAACTGCAAAATGTATATCCTTCCTCTTCGGATCAGCATAACTCTTCTGCCTACTGAAGGCGGTTCTCATCCGATCTCCGATCATAGGTACCTTTTCCATAGTTTCTCTAATTAACTCTGGTCCCTCTAGCTGCTTCTCTCTCGGCTCCACCCAACACACTAGAGATCTATATTTTCTACTATATAGTGCTTCAAATGGAGCCATGCTAATAGAAGAGTGGTAGCTATTGTTATAGGAGAACTCAATCAATGGCAGATAGTAATCCCAGTTAACTTTGAAATCTAGAACACACAATCTGAGCATATCCTCCAAAGTCTGGATTGCCCTCTCTGAATGCCCATCAATCTGCGGATGGAAAGCAATATTGATTCGTAACTGGGTACCTATGGCCTTTTGAAACTTCTGCCAAAACCGAGAAGTGAACTGTGTACCCCTTTTCGAGATAATCATCAAAGGAACTCCATGAAGCTGCACAATCTTATCCACATACAACTGTGCATACTGAGCTGCCATGTAGCTGGTCTTAACCTCCAGAAAATGAGCAAACTTCGTCAAACGGTCTACAATCACCCATATGGAGTCATAACCCCTAGAAGTCCTCGGTAGACCCACTATAAAATCTATAGTAACCTACTCCCATTTCCACTCTGGCAACTCAATCTCTTGAAGCAACCCTGATGGCTTCTGATGCTCAAACTTAACATGCTGACAGGCTAAGCATTTAGACACAAACTGAGATACAACTCTCTTCATATCAAGCCACCAATACACATCTCTCAGATCATGGTACATCTTTGTAATCCCTGGATGTACACTGTATGCTAAATAGTGAGCCTATCTCATAATCCAATCTTGTAGCCCATCAAAATCTGGTACACAAATGTGCTTCCCACCTTTTAGTACCCCATCCTCTATTGCAAACTCTGTCATCTTCCCACTCTGTACCTCTCCCTTGACCTTAAGTAGATAAGGATCCCTGTATTGAGCCATTTTAATATCATCAAGTAATAGTGACTTCACCCGAAATTGGGCTATCAAAGCCTGGTTCCGATCCTAGGAAACCAAATCTAACTCCATTCCCAAATCGACCAACTCCCTCATCTCTTTGATCAATGGCCTTCTGCAAATCACAATATGAGCTAGACTGCTGATCGATTTCTCGCTCAATGCATCAGCCACTACATTGGCCTTACCCGGGTGATAAAGGATCTCACAGTCATAATCCTTTACTAGCTCTACGCATATACGCTGCCTAAGATTCGTATCCTTCTGCTGAAATATATACTATAGACTCTTATGATCAGTATATATCTCACATTTCGATCCATATAAGTAATGTCTCCAAATCTTCAAAGCAAATATCATCACTGCCACCTCCAAATCATGAGTCGGATAATTTGTTTCATGCTTTTTTAATTGACAAGAAGCATAAGTAATTACCCTACCAATCTGCATCAATACACATCCGAAACGAATCCATGAAGCATCACAATACACTATAAATTTCTCCCCCTCCACTAGCAATGCCAACACTGGAGTACTTGTGAGGCAGTATTTCAAGGTCTGAAAACTGTGATCACACTCATTAGTCCATACATAACGCTCCTATTTCAGCATCAATCTAGTCAATGGAGCTGCAATCCAGGAGAAATCCTTCATAAACCTCCTATAGTATCCAACCATACCTAGAAAACTGTGAACCTCTGTAACACTAGTAGGTTGGGTCCAATTAGCAACAACTTCTATCTTCTAAGGATCCACCATAATACCATTCTTGCATATCACACTTCGATTAGCCAGAACTGGCACTTAGATAGCTTAGCATATAGTTGATGCTCCCAAAGTGTCTGCAAAACAATCCTCAGATGCTCCACATGCTCCTGCTCACTCCTAGAATAGATAAGTATGTCATCAATGAATACAATGACAAACTTATCCAAATATGACCTGAACACCCTGTTCATCAGATCCATAAAAGCAGCCGGTGCATTGGTCAACCCGAATGGCAATACCAAAAACTCGTAATGCCCATATCGAGTCCTGAAAGCAGTCTTAGGTACATCACCCTTCCTAATCCTCAACTGGTGATACCCAGACCTCATATCAATCTTCGAAAAATGGTTAGCTCCCTGCAACTGATCAAACAAGTCATCTATTTGAGGCAATGGATACTTGTTCTTCACTATGACTTTGTTCAGCTACCTATAGTCTATACACATCCTCAAAGAGCCATCTTTCTTCCTCATAAATAATACCAGTGCACCCCAAGGAGAACTGCTCGGTCTGATGAAACTTCTATCCAATAACTCCTGTAACTGTACCTTCAATTCCTTCAGTTTAGCTAGAACCATTTTGTATGGTGGAATAGATATAGGGTCAGTGCCTGCATACACCTCAATCTCAAACTCAATCTCCCTATCAGGGGGCAATCTTGGCAACTCCTCAAGAAATACATCAGGAAACTCCTGAACTACTGGTATATGATCCAACTATACAGAAGACTTCTGTACATCTATCACATGTGCCAAACAGGTTGAACAATCTTTCCCAATCATCATCCTAGCCTAGATAGCAGAAATCATATTAACTCGAAACTCTCAAATATTACCCTAAAACTTAAACCTTGGCTGCCTCTTAGGCTGAAATCTAACCTTCTTCCGATAATAGTCTATAACCGCTCGGTGCCTCGCAAGTCGATCCATACCCAAAATAACATCTAACTCTGATACAGGCATCAATCAAGTCAACACGTAAGATGTTATCATCAATCTCAATCACGCAGTTAGGATAATAATAATCCACATCAATACTAACACCCATAGGAGTAGCAATCATCAATGGCACATCTAACAATCTCATTTTCCTTATTCAATTTAGGTGCAAAGTGTGGTGACACAAAAGAGTGAGTAGCACCTAAATCAAATAAGATATCTGCTATCTCATTATGAATCAAGATAGTACCTGTAACCATGTTGTCTACTCTCTGGGCCTCCTAGGTGTTGACTGCAAACACTCTACCCTGACCCCTACCAGTTGGAGCCTGACTACCACAGGGAGCCTATCCTCCCCTACCTCTGCCTCTGTCTGATGCCTCTCTGCCCTTATGCTGACTAGTCTGTACTATCGACTGAGAGACTGTAACAGATGGCTGCTGTTCAGCCCTTAATGGACACCTGTTAGCAGAATGGCCTTGGTTGCCACATCTAAAGCAAGCCCCAGTCTGTCTCCAACACTCCCCTCCATGTCTCCAACCACAAAACCCACAAATAGGAATACTAGGTGCCTGTGTAACTGGTCTTGAAGAACCCTGAGAATATGTAGGTATTGATTGACCCCCTGGCGGTCCCCTACTCTGCACTCTTCTCCTCTAACTACTAGTAGATGATCTCTGCTCAAACCGTGGCACTGACTCTGCTTGCCTAGGATGGGAGTTGCTCTCCCCCCTCTTAATGTGAGATCCCAAACCTCCTTTCCTCTTTTGGTCCCTCTTTGCCCTCTCAGTCTTATACTTCTCTTCCATCTGTGTAGCCTTATCAATCACAGTCATCAGAGAAGTAAACTTTGTAACCAATAATGCATTATGTAATGCAGCATGAAAACCCCTCTGAAACCTACTGATCAAATCAGCCTCTGTAGGTACAATATGAGTAGCATATCTACTCAGCCTGCTAAACTCCTCCGTACACTCCTTAACCGATCTATCTCCCTGCTCAAATCTAATCAGGTTACAGGTCTTCACCCCCTCAGTGATGAACTCATCGATAAGACCCTGCCAAAACTCAACCCATGAAGGTGGCTGCTCACTATAAAGCCTGGGCTCCATCCTCCTAGAAAACCAGGTCCAAGCCTTACCCTTCAGTAATAACACAACAAACTCAAGAACTCTTAACTCTGAACATGGTAGTCTCCTCACTACCTTCTCTACCTCCTTTAAGAAATCCATAAGGTCAGTGCCTCTATCTCACCTAAACTCAGGCAAGTTTAGCTTTAGAAAGCTAAACATCGATACACCACCCTCCTCAATCACTCCATGGCCTCCCTGTACAACATGCTCCCTTTGAACCCCAACTAGTTGCACAGGAGCCGGTGCCACTGGAACTGCCTTAGATACTACAGGTGGAGGCACTACTGGTGGAGCTGGTGGTGGAGGTACCTGCTGAAGCTCCCATCTCATATTAGCCATCTCTCTACGTAACTCCATCTGTCCTTTCATCATCTCCACTCTCCAGGGGTCATCGCCCCTATCTGTACCCTCTGAAGTCCATCAGGATCTAGACGAACCCTCTGATATTGAAATCTCCTTCACCAAGGACTCATTAGACGTAACCTCTGCCTCTCGGGTATCTCTGTCCTGATCGTCGGACATCTTTGTAATCTATCAGGAAACACAAAAACTTTCTCAGAATATGACAAAAAAGTAGAATATTAACATATAACAGATGTTAACAGCAAAAGACGTCAAAGGAAATCCTATGCTACATGGTATACTTAATTCTAGCCCATTCTGTACTTAGTCACTATTTCTCCGTAATTTGGATACTATTCATCTGTAACCTGTACTCTAGTGTCTGTAACCTAGAGCTGTGATACCACCTCAGTCACAACCCATTTCCGGATTGCGACGGTTCTAGGGCACGGGACATGCCAATGGTGATCGACACCCGTAGAACCCAGTATCACATGCACAATCTATAATCATCAATTAATTATCCATTTTACTTAATTACTATTCATTCTGTCATTTAGTGCTATTGGCTGCAACAGTTAATATAACCTATCATATGATCATCACATCTCATAAAATATCATCATCATATATATATACAACTATTCATATCCTAGCTAACCCATACATACCCCATGGAGCAGCTAGATAATGAACATCAAAATACCAAAATGCAAAATATATATATATATACATCAATGACAACAAGCAAAATCCTCGGATGACAGACGAGAGGATTCTGCAAATCTACTCTTCTCCTGAAATGGGTAAATAAGCAAAGAGTGAGTATATAAGATACTTAGTGAATCTATATGCATCGCCAATAAATATAAGGTTAACAGAAGATTCAAAGATATCAAAAGCTCAATAAGAACAATTTACAGAAAATAATGTCAGAAAGTGCCAGAATAGGCCAATCAAGATATAATAGGCTATGTACAATAAGGAAAAGAAAAATAAAAGGGATGGATTGTATGTAAGCATAAAATCTCCAGTAGCATCAATATGGACTATATATGAACATACAGTCTCTAGTATATCAATATCAGTAACATAAGACTGATCAGGTCTTATGGCCATGACCATAACCCTTCCTAGCTAGGGTACCAATAATACAATGTGCACAAGGCTGACAGTATTTTCGCACTATCCTATCGGATCGGTAGCTCTGTCATATCACATTAAGGTCAATATAAGAAAGAAACTTATTAATGGACACCATTTTGCAACAATGGTATCCTCCATCTCAACAAGCTCAATATCAATCAATCAATAGGATCAATAGAATCAATGGCAAGACAAGTATCAATAACTCATTATAATTAATTTAATGAGCATAAAATCAATAAGACATCAATAATAATCAATTAAATGATGACCAAAGGTCTAATGACCAAAAATGGGAACAAATATAATTTGGTCATTTTCGGCCAAAAACTTAACGCATTTGGCATGCCATTGTCGCTGGCGACGGTGGCATTCAAATGGTTGGCTTACGGATTTTTCGGCATGAATTTGGTACAATAACGACATTTGCCCCAAATATCAATGAACAAGCATATTCAAAGCAATTTATAGGCAACAGCTACAACTCAATAATCTTCAACAATTGAACCAAATAGACAAGGAAACACAAGTCAACAATATGAACAAAAACTAGGCAAATTGCACAAATTAGGGTTCAACCATAATTCAATTTCCACAATTGGATTCCAAATTTCATTTTATCAATTAGGGCAAGTAATTTGATGCATAGTAGATTCACCTAACACTCCAAATCACCAAGCACAATGGATTTGCTATGCAATTCCTCAAATCCTCGGTTTAGGCCAAAATCGGCGATTTTCTCCGAATGAATTTTCTACAATGAAACAAACATCAATTAAACATCAATTAATACTTAATTAACTTATTATATAGCCAATTTACCCATCCTAATACATATACTCAATTTCCAATTACACAACTTTGAATTATGGTTTGAAAATTGCGGAAAATTGTTTAATGAATCAATTGATGCAATTAAACCATTTACCCAATCCTATTATCATCTAATTAACCTATTTAAACCATAAAATCAAACAAATAATCAACTTACCCAAAAAACCCTAAAATGGCCGAAATCCACTCTTGCTTGTTCTTCAATTTTTCTTGAATTTTTATGGTTGATTTTAGTAGATTAGTGTTTGTATGGTTTTAGTTTATGATTTGTAACAACTTTCCTTCACAAAATAATGGAAGAAAATGAAATGGAAGGAAGAAATTGGAGCTACGGCCAAAGGAAGAAAATAGGCAGAAATTTTGAGCCAAAAAATGTCTAAGTCCCCTTATATAGTAGGACAAAATAGGCAAATTATACTTTTGGTCCTCAAATTTTTTGAAATTTGCTTTTGGTCCTTTTTTGCTCGGTAAATTATTCCGACAATTCCATCGGGAATTGGAATTCAAAGTGAATGTTTAAACATCATATTTTTATTAACATTAATTAATAAAAATAGTTTCAGAGCCGTTCTGAGACTCAGTCTGTCGAATTTTCACTATTCACCGAAAGTACCATTTATTTACGATTTTGCCATCGCTTACTTTATTAGTGTTCTTAAACATTTTGTCATATTTCTTTTTTCTGTATTCACACATGACTATACATTATCCTTTACCCTCAATCAAAATTTAGAAATTCATCTGTCGACCGTACTGCTATTTTTCGACAACGATATCAGTACCGACAATTTTTGAAAAAAATTTCTCATTTTCGCTCTAACTGATTTTCTAAAATTATTATTGATCATTTCGATGATTTTAATCTATATACTGAGAACTTTATTCACTAAAACTTTTTATGCATTTATAGGGTATTATAACAGAGAAGGGTGATGACCCATGGAGAGTTGAGATTATGAGGGGATTGATAGAGTTAGGTAGACATATGGCTAATTTGAGGCAGGAGTGTCAAAATGTACCGCCATCACCAGCTCCAGCAGCAGTGCCTCCGCCAGTGGCACTAGAGGCAGTTCCAGTGGCACCGGCTCCTGTGCAGCCAATAGGGGTTCATAGGGAGCCTGCTGTACAAGGAGGCCGTAGAGTGATTGAGGAGGGTGGTGTATCGATGTTTAGCTTCCTAAAGCTAAACCTGCCTGAGTTCAGAGGTGACAAAGGCAGTGACCTGATGGATTTCTTGAAGGAGGTTGAGAAGGTAGTGAGGAGACTACTATGTTCTGAGTTGAGAGCTGTGGAGTTTGTTGGGCTGTTACTGAAGGGGAAGGCATGGACTTAGTTTTCAAGGAGGATGGAGCCCATGTTATATGGTGAGCATCCACCTACATGGATTGAGTTTCGACAGGGGCTTATTGATGAGTTTATTTCTAAGGGAGGTGAAGACCTGTAATCTGGTACGGTTTGAGTAGATAGAGCAGGGAGACAGATCTGTTGAGGAGTACACGGAGGAGTTCTTCAGGTTGAGTAGGTATGCTACTCATATTGTTCCTATAGAGGCTTATCTAACCAGTAGGTTTTAGAGGGGTCTTCATGTTGCACTACATAATGCTTTGTTGGCTATAGAGTTTACTTCTCTAACAACAGTTATTGATAAGGCCACACAGATAGAAGAGAAGTATAAGATAGAGAGGGATAAGAGGGACCAAAAGAGGAAAGGGGGTCCAGGATCTCAGATTAGGAGGTTGGAGAGAAGCTCCCAGCCTAGGCAGACAGATCCAGTGCCTCGATTTGATCAGAGATCTATAGCTAGTAGTTAGAGAATGAGGGTTCAGAGTAGGGGACCACCAGTGGTACGGTCTACACCTGCTTATTCACAAGGTTCCTCTAGACCAGCAGCACATATGTTTGGTGTGCCAGTTTGTGGGTTTTATGGACAGAGGCATGGAGGGGAGTGTCGGTTACAATTAAGTGCCCATTTGAAGTGCAGACAGCATGGTCACTTCATTAGCAGATGTCCTCTATAGGGTGAGCAGCAGCAGCCATCTGCTACGATTTCTTAGCCGACGGTATAGATGAGTCAGAATATGGGTAGAGAGGTTTCAGGTAGAGGTAAAGGCAGAGGAGGATAGACTCCCAGTGGTAGTCAGGCCCCAGCTGGTAGGGGTCAGGCCAGAGTGTTTGTAGTCAACACTCAGGAGGCTCAGAGATCAGATAACATAGTCACAGGTACTATTCTGATTCAGAATGAGAGTGCAAATGCTTGTGAGGCCTCGCCCGAGCACCGTCCTTCAGGGTCCGCTCTTTTAGGAAAAGAAAGAGAGGCATTGGGACATCGGAGTGCTCATATAGGGCAATTTCTCACGGAGGAGACGAGCTTAGCGCCTTTTATTTGAAAACGATTTTGATGTTTTGAAGTTGCCACCTTAAGTTATTTTTATAGGGAAAATTTAAGGTAAAAACCCATTTTGACTCCACTTTTATCCCAAAGGAAAAAATGCACTAGTCCTCGAAAGCAAAGAGGATTCAGAGACTAAGTTTTCAGTTGAACTTGGCTTTTAATGTTAACCTTGATTTAAAATGATTTTCATGAGCAATTAAAGAATAACATGTAAAAATGCATGAGCAAGTAAATAAGTGGATGAACAATTGAAGTGTAATCAAGTAAAGCAATTAAAAGAAAGCGATAAAAGTAAATTATTACACTCAAAATCCAAAATAGGGGATATTAACTCTATCCCTTATGGGTTCTAGGTTGATCACACATTCCCCAAAGAATATATTCAACAAATAAAATAAAACTAATAATCAAAACAAAAGCGATGGTTTTTGTCTTTTTTGGATTTGAAGTTTTTATATAGCTTGCCTGCGTATCTTGTCGAATGGGAATCAAAACCCACGCAGTTCTTCCTTCTCGCGAAGGAGGGTTGATTTTTTGCCCAATTTATCATGTTTTGATTCTTTATTTTAATACTATACCAAAATAAAGAAGATGAGTTAGGAGACCATACCTTTGCCCTAGCTTTTAGGGATGTTGGTGGACGAAGTGCTCTTCTAGACCGGAGTTCCACCTTGGATCGGATGACGCCTGAAGAGATGGGTCGAGATGCCTTCTTAGCTCTTAAGAAAACAAACCAGCAGAGGGACTTTGCTTCAAAGAAATATTTAACTGAGAGGCTCAATACGCCTCTAATAGCAACTCTTTTAATCTCGAGAGAATTAAAAAAAGAAGAAAATATGACTCGGAGAGGAAAAAGATGAAATCTAATAATGAAAATGATTTCTTGTCTTCTTTTCCTTATTTTCGTAAGTCTTGGTGTGTTTCTATGTGTTACTGTGTGTCCTGGAAGGTGGGGGGAGGATCTTTATTTATAATAGGAGCTTAGAGGGTCGAATCCCATCATTTTTCAATGTGGGATTCGAAGGAAAACAGGTGCAGAATGTCGCTACCGCCGGCAAGAGAAGAAGTTGCAGCCAAAAGGGGGTGGCACCGCCGCCATAGTGCCTTGGTGGCACAGGTTTTAAAGGAGGGCGGCAGCCGAAGCAAGGAGCCATGCTGTCGTCCTTGAGCTTGGCGGTTGACACCAAGAGTGGGGGGTGGTGGACCCCCCTCTGGCGGCAATGTCAAGCCTGGAGGGCGGCACCTGTGGCCCAACTTCGTTCTGAAGCCATTCCGGGGAATGTCATTTGGGTTGGCATGAGTCCGAGGGTGTAAAAAATGAGTGTTCACAATGCTTTATTTGATTTGGGTGCTACTCATTCCTTTGTGTCATCACACTTTGCACCTAAATTGAATAAGGAAAGGAGATTGTTAGATGTGCCTTTGATGATTGCTACTCCTATGAGTGAGAGTGTTGATGTGGATTTTTATTATCCTGATTGTGTGATTGAGATTGATGATAACATATTGCATGTTGATTTGATTGAGTTGCCTATATTAGAGTTAGATGTTATTCTGGGTATGGATTGGCTTACGAGGCACCAGGCAATTATTGACTGTTATCGAAAGAACGTCAGGTTTCAGCTTGAGGGGTAGCCAGAGTTTGAGTTTCAGAGTGATATTCGAGAGTTCAGGGTTAATCTAATTTCTGCTATCCAGGATAGGAGGATGATTGGGAAAGGTTGTTCAGCCTATTTGGCTCATGTGATAGATGTGCAGAAGTCTTCTGTACAGTTTGATTAGATATTAGCAGTTCAGGAGTTTCCTTTTGTGTTTCCTAAGGAGTTACCAGGATTTCCCCCAGATAGGGAGATTGAGTTTGAGATTGCGTTGTATTGAAGCACTGACCCTATATTTATTCCTTCATACAGAATGGCTCCAGCCGAATTGAAGGAATTAAAGGTTCAGTTATAGGAGCTATTAGATAGAGAGTTCATCAGACCGAGCAGTTCTCCTTAGGGTGCACTGGTATTATTTGTAATGAAGAAAGATGGCTCTTTGAGGATGTGTATAGACTATAGGCAGCTGAATAAGGTGACAGTGAAGAACAAGTATCAATTGCCTCGGATAGATGACTTATTTGATCAGCTGCAGGGTGCCAGCCATTTTTTGAAGATTGATTTGAGGTCTGGGTATCACCAGTTGAAAATTAAGAAGAGTGATATACCTAAGATTGCTTTCAAGACCCAATATGGGCATTATGAGTTCTTGGTGTTGCCATTCGAGTTGACCAATGCACCGGCTGCATTTATGGATTTGATGAATAGGGTGTTCAGGTCAATTTTGGATAAGTTTGTAATTGTATTCATTGATGACATATTTATCTATTCTAGGAGTAAGGAGGAGCATATGGAGCATCTGAGGATTGTTTTGCAGACACTTTAGGAGCATCAGTTGTATGCTAAATTATCTAAATGATAGTTTTGGTTAACCGAAGTGTGTTTCCTTGGGCATGTGATATGCAAGAATGGTATTAAGGTGGATCCTCAGAAGATTGAAGCGGTTGCTAATTGGCCTCAACCTACCAGTGTTTCAGAGATTCGTAGTTTTATGGGTATGGCGGGGTATTACAGGAGGTTTGTGAAGGATTTCTCCAGGATTACAGCTCCATTAACTAGATTGATGCGGAAACAAGAGCGTTATATATGGACTGATGAGTGTGATCGCAACTTTCAAACTTTGAAGTATTGCCTCACCAGTGCTCCAGTGTTAGCATTGCTAGTAGAGGGGGAGAAATTCACGGTGTATTGTGATGCTTTTCGGATTGGATTGAGGTGTGTGCTGATGCATAATGGTAGGGTGATTGCTTATGCTTCTCGTTAGTTAAAGAAGTATGAAGCAAATTATCTGACACATGATTTGGAGATGGCAACT
The DNA here is from genome assembly GCA_948193065.1 of Aleurites moluccanus. NCBI lineage: Eukaryota > Viridiplantae > Streptophyta > Magnoliopsida > Malpighiales > Euphorbiaceae > Aleurites > Aleurites moluccanus. Next base: position 1,047 of record CANXYC011223104.1, on the reverse strand, counting down.
ATTGTATTTGCATTGAAGTTTTGAAGACACTACTTGTATGGATAGAAATGTGAGATATATACTAATCATAAGAGTTTACAGTATATATTTCAGCAGAAGGATCTGAATCTTCGGTAGCGCAAATGGATGGAGTTACTTAAGGATTATGACTGTGAGATTCTTTATCACCCGGGTAAGGCCAATGTAGTGGATGATGCATTGAACAGGAAATCCATAGGAAGTTTAGCTCATATTGTGGTTGGCAGGAGACCTTTGATCTGAGAGATGAGAGAGTTGGTAGATTTGGGAGTGGAGTTGGATTTGGGATCCCAGGATCATAACCAGGCTTTAATAGCCCAATTTTGGGTGAAGTCACTGTTACTTGATGATATTAAAGTGGCTAAGGATAGGTACCCTTATCTACTGAAGCTCAAGGGAGAAGTACAAAATGGGAAGATGATAGAGTTTACAATAAAGGATGGGGTACTGAAGTGTGGGAAGCGTATATGTGTGCCTGATTTTGATGGGCTACGGAACTGGATTATAAGAGAGGCTCACTATTCAGCATATAGTGTATATCTAGGGATTACCATGATTTGAGAGATGTATATGTAACACCTCAACTTAAACCCTATAGGGACCCTTAAGGGGGACTTAGGGGGAATTTTTTTCTTTCTTTATAATATGTTCATATGATGTATATATGTATGAAATTGATAGTTATGCATGTTATATGACCTAATTTTAGGCATAAAAGTGGTGTAAAGCCAGTTAGGACAAAATTGGGAAATTTTGAGTTTTTGGTGAACTGGGGCAAAAATGGTCATTTTACAGCCCCTTCGAGTTTTTATGGATTTAGCATTATATTTGAATAAAGAAAAGAATAAAAGTGAATGTTAATGGTATTATTTTCTTTATTTGAAAATTATACAGAAAAATAAACCCGGTTGAAAACAATTCCCGGTAAGCAGCTCAATTGAGGTGCTTGAGGTGCTTCGGTGTGCACTAAGGGCATTATGGTCTTTTCCTACACAATGTGGGATTATAGAATGTGTATAATCTTATGAT
>CANXYC011223088.1:0-32442 GCA_948193065.1 Aleurites moluccanus | reverse complement strand
GTACAGATTAAAAAAGAATGATACTAGTCGAGCAAGTGGTGTATGTCTGGCTGAAGGTTGTTCTTGGTCAATTCATGCCTCCTGGGTTCCAGCTGATCAAGTCTTTAGGATAAAAAAGATGAATAAAACACATACATGTGGAGGGAAATCATGGAAGGCTGCTCATCCAGCAAAAAGTTGGCTGGTCAGCATTATAAAGGACAGGCTAAGAGATCGCCCGCATCACAAACCTAAAGACATTGCTAATGGTATTTTTCAAGATTTTGGACTTGAGCTGAACTATCTTCAAGTGTGGCGTGGGATTGAAGAAGCAAGGAAGCAACTTCAGGGTTCATATAAAGAGGCTTATTCTCAGTTGCCTTGGTTTTGTGATAAGATGGCGGAGGCAAATCCTGGTAGTTTTGTGAAACTTTGCATTGGTGATGACAGGAAATTTCAACGTCTTTTTGTATCCTTTCATGCCTCTATACATGGTTTCAAGAATGGTTGTCGCCAACTTCTCTTCCTTGATTCTACAACACTTGAATCAAAATACCATGAGGTTTTGTTGACTGCTACTGCATTAGATGGGAATGACAGTGCCTTACCAGTTTCATTTGCTATAGTAGATATTGAGAATGATGATAATTGGCATTGGTTTTTGGAGCAGTTGAGATCTGCAATCTCAACTTCACAATCCATAACTTTTATATCTGATAAAGAGAAGGGACTAGTGAAATTTGTACTTGAACTATTTGAGAATGCTCACCATGTTTGCTCTATATACCACCTACTGGAGAACTTCAGAAGAAATCTGAAAGGACCATTCCAAGGAGATGGGAAAGAAGGCTTGCCTGGAAGTTTATTGGCTGCTGCGCGTGCAGTCCGACATGATAGTTTCAGAATGTTCACTGAACAAATTAAACTGGCGTCTCCAAATGCATATGACTGGCTTATGCATTTTGAGCCAGAATATTGGACGAATGCATTATTCAAGGGTGAACATTATAATCAACTTACAGTAAATATTGCTGAGTTATACACTAACTGGGTTGAGGAAGTACGGGTGTTACCCATAATACAGAAGGTAGAAGCGCTCAGATTTAAAATGATGGAGTTGATACATAAAAGCCAAACGGATTCAAAATCGTGGACTACAAAACTTACTCCATCGAAGGAGCAAAAACTACACGAGGAAAGTCTAAAAGCACGCAATGTGAAAATAACTTTTTCTTCTGATACACTCTTTGAGGTTCATGATGACTCTATTAATGTTGTGGATATTGTCAAAAGGGATTGTAGTTGTCTGGAGTGGAAATTAAGTGGGTTACCTTGCCGCCATGCAATTGCTGTCTTCAATCGTACAGGGAAGAGTGTATATGATTATTGTTCAAAAGACTTCACTGTTGATAGCTTCTGCTTAACTTATTCCAAATCTATAAATCCTGTTACAGCCATTTTCAAGCCTTTGGGTGAAGAAGATGTCTCAGAGGCAAGGCAAGTGCTTCCTCCTACTGCTACTCGGCCGCCAACCCAACAGAAGGAAAAACTGAATAGAAGAAAGGCGAATTAAAAAGAATACTGACCTGCTCCAAATGCAAGGGAGAAGGGCATAATAAGGCTACCTGCAAGGAAACATTATAGTTGTGTCCTGTCAGTTTGAGCTCAGCTAATTTCCTGACATGCCTGTACTAATTCAGGTGAAAAAAAAGGAGGGAGGAAATTTAGGTCTGTAATTTCCTTGTGTTTGTATATTGTTATGAAAACCGGATCGGCCTGTTCAACCCAAAAAAATTGGGAGCCAGTTCGGTCTACCTTCAAATATCCACCTCATAAAAATTGGATCAAATCCCGGTGAATCGATGGAGTGACTGGGCACCGGTCGATCCGGACCAGGTTTTCCGGTTTGGGCGGATTGTTAAGGGTTTTTTTTTCATTTTCGGGGCAGGCCACTCTCGCGTCCAACTCATTTACTTAAAGTGTATAGAATTTTTTTTTTTTTTTCATAAGAAATTCGACGTGGGATAGTGTTTGTGCACTGCTCCATTTCTTTGTTTCTCTTGCTCCATTTTTTTTAACATGATTCCATCAGTTTCGTTTATTATATATATATATATATATATAACTCTCGCACCATTCTTTGTTCCATTAGTTTCCTAATTTCCTTTATTATTATTATTATTATTATTATAAATGAATAAATATATCAAATTATAAAATAAATTTGAATCATTATAATATGTAATATTATTTATAATACTAATACAAATATATTTCTAATTAAATTGAATTAAAAGTCTAAATTGACTAAATTAATTAAATAAAAATATCTTTATTTAATTAAATTAAATTAATTAAATTTGACTTATTTATTAAAGATAATTTAATTATTTAGTTCCTTAATTAGACTTATTAATAAAAAATTTCTTGTAAATAATAAATATTTAATTATATAGTTATTTTATTATTTAATTTTAATTATATACATATTATATTTATTTTGAATATATAAATAATAAATGTCAAATTATGTTGTAAAATTTATATATGTTATATTATATAATATTCATTTAATTATTTTTTATTTGATTTCGAATCAATCTATGATTTTTTGACCTTTTGATTTTATTTTTAACCAAATCGAGTTTGACAATATTAGTTGGTATGACTCAGTACAGTTTTTATTTCTTTTATGGATCTTATGTAGAGCTTGAGTTACTTATGCCAACTGGTAGGATTGCTTCAATGTGTCCTTCCTATCTAATTATATTTACAGGAATCAAAGAATGCAACTGTTGTGGTCTTGATATGTGAAGCTTAAAAATCCAATTTCAATAGTACGCTGCATGACAGCAGCCTCGTACTCCAGGGATTTTAAACTAATAGCTTTTTTTTTTTTTAAGCATTCAAAAGAAATTGAATTTAGATTTATTATCAAAATCGTATATGCACCTACTGTTTTATTTAACACTACTGAAATAAAATTTATCTTTTATAATTTTGAAAAATATTTATTATATATAATAAATAATTACATGTTTAAAATTTCAACTAAAACTATGTTTATAAATTGTTATTCCATGAATTTAATATTTTACATCTAAATTTTAACTAAAGCTGATAATAATTATTTTATTCACATTATATTCTGTGCTATTCCATAAACCAAATGAGGTTTGGGTCTTATTAATGGGCATGAAATAGTGATTTTTCGTTGTTCATGAAGAATATTATTACCTTAGATTTGGAAGGAAATGGCCTGTATTATGAGCTTCATTTGCATTAAAACTGAAATGCAGATTCTTCTGTATGACATGCAATAATATTAATCCTCTAAAAAAAACAGGTTTGATTCTTGTTTGCAAGATGATTTAAACAAAGTTACATATAAGCATATATATACATGAAAAATTTAAAAGAACATCCCAAATGGTATGCTACCGTTAGCATCAGCATTGAAATGCTAAGGAATCATCAGATGCAAACTCTAGAAGGTAGTTCAAACCTTATCAAGATGTAAGAAAACATCTCTGTTTGAATTTGTTCTTTAACATTCTTACAGTGCGTACAAGTGATAGCTATTGTAAGCTCAAACAAAAGGTTCGATCGTTATTAGTAATATTACGCTAGAAATTTAATTATAGCTAGTATTCATCACTTGACACAAACCATGATGCTTCCCATTAGAGCTAATACAAAATGAAGCGATAAATGTAGAGCGCTTCTGCCATATTCTTTATAGCAATAAGACCTGCAAAACTATGCATGTCATGATTCTCTAGCCTGTCTCCATAGACTAAATCAACCACCTATGCTTCTGTCTTAAGTTTTCCATGTAGTATATTTGGCTTGTTCTAGATAATCAGTATTAAGTAAAGTCAATCTGTACATTACACTTGTCCTCTTGAGGCACCCACCTGAGAGAGCAAGCCTGAGCACAAGGGACAAGGCGGATCATGTCTATCTTCAACATTTGTTCTCTGCTCCAAACAATCTGTGTGATAAACATGACCACAGACTATAACTGCCACAATGGAGCATTCCCCAGAAGAGAGGGTGTCTCCAAGAAAATATGGTTTCCGTCTTAACAGCTTCTGACAGATCCCACATATCATCTTTGCTGCATCAGATGCACCCACTACCGAAGAACCAAGCCTACTTCTATCCGGCCTGCCAAATGCATTCTCCCTGTTCTCTGAGAGAGTGAAGTTGAAGTCAGTGTGAGAAAATTTAACAAGCTAATATTGTGAATTTTAAGTTTCATTTACACTTTAACCAATGTAAATAGATTGAAGAACTGTTGTCTACTCAACATATTTGAACTCTTTACTTCAACAAAATGAAAAAATGGAAGAATTAAAAATCTTGACTAGAAATAAGTTCATAGAAATTAATTAAGCACTTGATTCATTACATGGTATCATGAAGCAGCAGAATAATTTTTCCCCTAACATGGATGTCACATATAAGAATGACATAACCCAAGATTAACTTTAGAAAAATAAAAAAAGAATACAGCCTTTGTATTCGACATTACAGAACATAGATACGTCACCTGTATGGCGTCCAAACACCGAACCAGATTGACTGGTCAACTTGAAAGGAAGTCTCTCATCACGTAAAGGGGCAATCTTCCCGTGAGAAGTTGATGCATTAGGATGGTTCCCTGAATTCCTTCGAGAGTATTGATGAACATAGTGATGGCGTGATCGTTTCACGAATATTGAACGGCCGACATTGTAATGCTGATGTGCAAGAGAAGAATGCATATTCAATAGCTTCACAGTATTATCTGTGACATCCATACCAGGTGAAAGAGGCTTTAATTCACTAGAGTCAAGTAAATGAGAAGATTTCTGCAAAAGGAAAAACTACTGACAATTACATTCCAGGCATCAAGCACATGAAAGGAAAGAAATTTAGAGTCCCATTCAACTATTCTGATCCACAAAATTTAATTTGGAATTTTCAATTTTTTCCCCTCATTATCAACCAAAGGTTTGCTTAGGGATCCTTCAACACAAATGAGAATTAAGAAAAGATAACAAACAACAGCGTGCAAGTAACTTTCAACTGCATTGTTTCAAAATTGAGAAAAAAAGAAACACTAACCTCACTAGATAGCAATTCTGCTCTAGAAGAGTATGGCATGTTGTCTGCAGCATTCAGAAATAAACACAATGAGTATTTACATTTCAATTATTTATATGTAAAACAAGAAATAGGACCACACTAGTTTTATATTTAGTTAACAATGACTTGATACAAAATCATAAAATTCTTCTTCTGATGACTAGGAAAAACATTCAACAACACATTAAGAAGCTCGAACATCAAAATCAAAAGTAGGTTTGACAAACTTAACCACTAAAAGAATTAAAAACGGAAGCAAACAAGATTGAAGGATACCCAACAGGTAATGCCAAGTTAAGATTGGTTTACTTAATTGAAGGGGCAGTAGAACTTAAGGGAGAGGATAAAGAAGCCCGTCTATAAGAAAGGCCAAAAAGCCTAACAACTTCATAAGCTGGTAAGCTCAACCATGAGTTCAAATGATAATATATGGTGAAGAGAATTAGCTAGTAGACTCCAGCCGGATTGCCTGAAAAGGTAGGCAGGTTGAACTTGGAAGGAAAGAGAGGGAAACCAACAAGATATAAAGGTTTTCATCAACTATTGTACCACTCGGTTGTAATTGCAAAACTCGCTTGTAATAGAATATTGCACAACTCAGTTGTAATGGACTATTAAATAGCTGGCAAGCATAAAAAGAAAGAATGCTCTTCAACAAAATATCTGGGCAAACGGATGAAGAAACAATAAGGTTGAACTGATAAGAGCCTGCATAATAAAATTACCACTCGAAATTCAATTAATCATCTAAACTTAAATGGAAAAATTTTAGAACTGGTAGGTGGTTCCACTAGGCTGGCATTGGCGATAGTTAAGAAGATCCTTAAATCATTGAGGAACAAGTTGGTATCTAAGTGTAGACAATATAATCACTTTTGAACTATATCTATAACATTTAAAGTAAACACAAAATTTCAAAGCCAGAACCTCAACAATGTGTTCCCTGCTCACTGTTTATATTATTACATGAATTAGGTAGTATTTCATTTTCTTTGCCATTCCCCCTTTATTTTTAATGCTTCTTTGTTCCTCTTTCTTTCCTTTTTCCTCCGATCAATTCAATATGTTAAGGAGAAAAGGGGGGTAAAGTAGTTATAATCATCAATTATTGACAATCTAAACCAAAACAAAGACAAATTAAGAATTAAATCTTGATCAACCAAAAACTAGGCAAAACAAAGAAAATACGAAACATTAGCGCCCACAGAGGGAAAAGTAAAGAGATAAAAAAAAAAAAAAAAAAAAAAAAAAAAGAGTACACCCGAAAACAAAACAAACCCTAACTCCTCATCCTTTCTGTTAAGGGACGAACAGATGCAAGGAAAACAAAAAAAAATCAAGTCTTTAATGGCTGCCCTTGTGTTCTACCAAATACCCACAAAATATAAAAGCGTTAATCAAGAATCTTAGAAAAAGAATTGTTCAATTGAGAACTAACCCTCTTTGCCAAATTCCAAAACAAAAACAAAAATTCCATTCCTTTTCTTTTCATTCCAGTTTCCGCCATTTACACAAGAAATTAAAAAGGCAGTCAAGAAAAGAATACCCGTAGACGAAGGGGTTTTGTTGGCGTTGTGGTGAGTAGAAGAAGTTCGCTTCCTCTTCCCCATAATAACAATGGTATTTTTAAACTTTCAAAAGATTAGTGTATTGTAATGTATATGAGGTTAATGGCCAAGATTTGCTTCAGAATTGTAAGGTTTTAGAAACTTTTTTTCAGATTTAGTGAGAGGGAGAGAGAGAAGTGCTAAAAAGCTAAAGCTTTAAAACTCTTATGCAGATTTTTGCGGTGTTTAAGCAATTGAGGAAACGGACAAGGTGGTCTCTTGCGAACGTGTACGGTAACTGCATTACGCGCACGCGCCAACACAGAGAGTTCAGTTCAGCTTAGTTTCTGGTTAACAAACAAAACGTGGTTTTTCTGTTTTTATTTTTGTTTTAATACTACTAATAACCTTAAATTCCTTTTAACCGTCCAATCTTTCCCGATTCGGCGACACGTGAACTAACGATAACCGTCCATCGTCTTTTTTTTTTTTCTTTTATAATCAAATAAATAATTAAAAGACCTTTTTCTCTCTATTTCTTTTTAGGTTTACATTTTTTCTTTTTAATATTACTGCCTTAAGTTAATAAAACTGAAAAATTAAATGCTCAAATTTTAAATGTTAATTTTTATGTGTTTAATAAATTTTTATATGTTTAATAATTTAAATGTTACAATTTTAAATTATAAAAATATTTAAAATTTAATTACTTATCTTATTTTAAAATTTAGTATAAACTTTAATTTTAAGTAATTTTTAATTTAATCAAGAAGTAAATTATTCATCAGTCAAGCATATATAATATATGCAAAATGAAAATCAATGAATTTTGCTTTAATTAAAAAATTATGAATTTAAATACTAATTATATCTTAATTAACAAAAATATATATATATATATATATAACAACATTGATACCCGTAATTGTAAAAATAATATATTTAGACAATTATGTCTTCTTATATTACAATAACTTTCAAATATAGAAACTATAGATTTTATTATATATAATATATATTTTAAACAATTAGTATGTTTTATAATATTTATTAAATACTTTTGAACAATATTTAACATAAATTACAAAAAATTTCCGAGAAAATTATATTAAGGGCAAAGTACAAATAGATTTAGATCCTTTTTATTTATTTACGATTAAAATAAATTTTTTAATTTAAATAAATTTAATTTAAATGAAAAAATTAAATTTTCATTGAAATTAAACATATTTAAATCAAATTAAAAAATATATTTATCTTTTTATTTTTTTTCAATTTTACCTTATCTATTTTATTACTTATTTTTTCTAAATTTTTTATTATACAACACATTTTTTATCAATTTTAATTTAACAAATAAATAAATTATATTTTTTATATATATATTTTTAGCAATAAATAGTATCATGGATAATTTTCTTACATCATACTAATTTAACATTTCTCTTATAATTAAATTTTTCAAAAAAAAAATTATTATAAATATACAGATAAATGTTGATATTCATTCATCTATCTCACTACTCATAAGTTTTTATATTTAAAATTAATTTTATTACATCATTTATGTTGTAATTTATGATGAAACATGGATTTGATTGCTTAAAAATAGAGAATCGTGCTGATAACGTGTTATGAAAAATAAATAAAATATATGAGTTTATTATTGTTATAGAAAATTTTTATATTGTCATTGCCTTTATATTTATAATTCATGTCTCGTTACTTTTGATTGATAATAATATTATACTTATATGTTTTAGAGTTTTTTTTTTTTTTTTTGTTAATGAGTATATTAGAGTTCTTTTATTTTTATACTACCCAATTTTATTTTTCATGACACATTTGATAATTTTCTTATTAAAAAATTTTAAATATCTTTCTCTTGATAATATTCTTATTCAAGTATTTGAGATTTAGAGTTTTTTCTCTTGATAATATTCTAATTCAGGTGTTTGAATAAGTAAATTATATTTTTATACATTATCATTTTATTTTTTAATCTACTTCTAACATAAAAAATTTCTACTCTAATTTTGATATTTATTTTTATATAGATTATAATATTTTATACTTGTTAAAATATAATTTAAAATAAAAAGAAATGATTTATATTTGTTATCTTATAAAAGTATAAGTGAAAAAAAAAATAGAATAATTATTATAATTTATTTAATTTAATCTTATATTGATAATGATAGTGAATTTATTTATTTTGATATTGTAAAGTTATTTTTTTATTTAAAATATGTTGATTTTTTTTTGTTAAAATTAACTTTTAATGTGTGAAAAATATTTACAAATATAATATGTTAATATTTTTCATATATCGAATATGCTTCTGCAGTAGCAATATCGATAATAAAATTGTAAAAATTATATGAATTAACTTCATATCTTCTTATTCAATCTTATTCCCCGAAGTGAATTCAGTGATATTTAACTGAATAAAATAACAAGTCGTCAATGAAAAATTCATGGAGCACATCCTACTGATTGTAAGATTTATCGCATTTCTTGAAGTGAATGTGGTAATATATAACAATAATATTATGAAATTTAAAGGTAAACATATAATAATTATTTTTTTCATAAGAATAAAAAAATATCATAAGAATACTTCACTACTAGAAGTGGGATAAAATTATACAAAAATAAGAAAAAAAAATGTGAAAAAAAAAATTTAAGTAAATATTATCGATATGGTATGAAAAAAATTGGTCACATACTTATCATATGATAAAATATTTTATTGATATTTATCGAACATCGCAAAAAGAGAGAAAAAATATAAAAATAAATTTTATCTCTAATAATGATAACCTTAACTATGATCATATATATATTGCTCACATTGATGTGATAAATATGTTTTTTGAAAATATTAAAAAGGAGAATTGACTCTGATATATATTGTGAATAATGTAATAACTCATATAATTCTTAAAATAGTCAAATATTTTATTCTTTGAAATAGGTGAGATAATTATTTCTGATAAAATAAAAAATAATTGAAAATTTCAGAAGAGCCAATATATTATTACAAAAAAAATAAAATTTATTATATATAATACATTATTTTCTTCAAAATCTCATAGAAATTTGTTAAATTTTAAAAATATTCGCAGTAATAGATATCATATTGAGACAGTAAATAAGAAGAATAAAAAATATTTTCATATTACAAGTATTATTTCGGGTAGAAAAATATAGTGAAAAAAATTTTCGTTATTTTCTCTAATTTGTATTATACAAAAATTAGTGAAATTGAAAAGAATCTTATAGTAAATTAGAAATTTATTTATCTAAATATTTTTATTATTTGGCATGACAAGTTAGGTAATCTTGATTTAAAAATAATGAAAAAAAAAATTAAAAATTCACATGGGAATTCATTGAAGAATTAGAAGATTTTTCAAATCAATCAATTGGCTTTTGGTCAAAAGTTAGATATTTCTCATCTAAATTTTTTTGAATGTGCAGTATATATCATAAACCACAATGTACTAAAATGAGTTCTCAAAAGAGATTAGAAATATAGGTTGAATATAAATCTCTATCAATAATTAAATATTTTGAGTCATTAATGGTAATATATTTACTGCTCGATTTGCAAATTATCATTTGATGAAATAATATTTCTAATATTAGAGGGATAATTAAAGTTGAGAAATATAATAACATGAAATACTTTATTATTATCTAAATCCTATAACAAAACAGTATGAACAAGAAATTAAGAAAATAATTAACAAATCCATTGTCGAATGTACTTACTAATCTAAAATGAGTAATAAAATCTCATATAACAATTGTTAATGTTTTAATTTGTATTGTCGTCCCAAAAGGATAATATATTAATATTAATAAATTTTAAGCACGCTTGAAGTATGGAAGGCTATTGATTATAAAGATAAAAGTTATCGAAAGAGAAAAATAATAAATAATAAAGATAATTCTATTGAAAATGCAAATACTAATATAGATACACTTTTTAAAGAAGTACAGGTATCTGAAAAATTATATTAGTTATGAAAAAAAAATAGAATCAAAATGAAATGATTATTGACTATTATTTTATATAGTGTAACATATTTTTATGAATGAAAATGATGATTTTGAACCACAATCTATTCAATAATGATGAAATAAAGTTGATTAACCAAAATAAAAAGATGAAATATAAGCAGAATTTGATTTTCTTGAAAAAATATAAAGTTTTCGGACCAGTAGTCCAAACACCAGAAGATGTGACATTGTTAGATTCAAATAGATTTTTGTGCGAAAAAAATGAGAAAAATATAATTGTAAAATAAATAAAAAATACTTACTACACAAGATTTTTCACAAAGATCTAAAATTAATTATGAAAAGATATACTCTAATGTGGTGGATGCAATAATATTTTGATATCTTATTAATTTAGTAGTGCATGAAATACTTGATATGTATTTAATAGATATAGTCACAACTTAACTATATGACTCAATTGATAATAATATTTATATGAAAATCTCTGAAAGATTTAAAATGCTAGAAAAATATAATTTAAATTCTCAAAAAATTTATTCAATTAAATTACAAAAATTTTTGTATGAATTAAAATAATTTGGGCTCATATGGTAAAATTGCCTTAGTAAATACTTGTTCAAAATAGAATATAAAAGTAATCCTATTGGAAAAATTTGTATATGAATTTGTAATAATTATTGTATATATTGATGATTTGAATATTATTGGAATTCCTGAAAAATTTTCAAAAGTAACATATTGTTTAAAAAAGGAATTTGAGATGAATTATTTTGAAAAAATAAAATTCTGTCTCGATTACAAATTGAATATTTGGCAAAAAAAATAATTTATTTACCAGTTAACTTATATATAAAAAAGTTTATTTATAATTTTATATACAAAATACATTCATTGAATAGTTCAATGGTTGTTTGATCACTTAATGTGAATAAGAATTTTTTCCAGTTAAAAAAGATAATAAATAAATTTTTGGTCATGACATACCATATCTTATGTAATAGGTGCACTAATTATTACAAAAAAAATGGTGAAATTGGTATTCAATAATTTCATTTAAGTGACAATCTAACAGATTTGTTTACTAAAGTATTACCTATTGCAACATTCAAAAAATTGGTTAGTAGTATTGAAATGTGACACCTTAAAGATTTTCAGTGATATTACAAATAGGAGGAGTTTAATACTGTACTGTTTTTCCCTTAATCAAATATTTTGTTCAATTGGATTTTCCTGATAAGGTTTTTAATAAAGCAGTATACTATTTGCAATGCATGAATATTATACTCTTTTTTCTTCACTATTTTTTTTTCACTGGATTTTTACTAGTAAGGTTTTAATAAGACATATTCTTTGTAAAGATGGATATCCAAGGGGGAGTGTTATAAATATATAGATAAATGTAGATGTTCATTCATTTATCCCACTACTCATAAGTTTTTATATTTAAGATTAATTTTATTACACCATTTATGTTGTAATTTATGGTGGGTTTATATATTGTAACTTATAGTAAAGATGAACCTTATAAATAGAAATTCATATTACTTTATAATATATACCAAGTAGACAATAGAGAACTCTCTCTTCTATATTATTATTATTGTTTTTATTCTTATTATTGTTCTATTTTTATTTTGTTTATTTTTCATAATAAAAATTTATTATTTATGGTATAATGTTAATGATTTTTTTAATGAGTGTTTTAAAATAAAAAATTTAGATAATATTGAATAAATAAATTTAAAAATAAAATAAATGAGTAAAAAATGAGGATTCTGACCTATCACTTGGAATGATAGTGATTATAATGAAATACAACTCTATCAAAATCTTATTTTTTTTTTTGATTATCCAGCTCATTTTTTATAGAGTTAATTATAAAAAAAAATCATAAAATTTCACCAAAATTGTAAATTTTACAGAATATTTTAATTTTAGTAAATCGGTGTATAAACTTTTAATTTTTGGCAAATTTATATATGACTAGATTCTAATAGCCGGAACTGACGTGATAATTTTTTATTAATATTTTTTGTCACGTCAGCATCTAACGTGGGAAATTTTTTTAAAAAATATATTAATTAATATTCATATTCATATTATATATTATTTTATTATATATTAATATTAAATATTACTTTATTAATATTATTTAAATCATTTAATATTATATTAACTAATATTAATATGTTTTTAATTTTTATATATTTTTTATTTTCTTTAGATTGATTTATTAATTAATATGAATAAATAGACTTTAAATAGACTATTAATTTAAATAATTAAAATAAAATATATTAAATTATGTTAATATATAAAAATAAAAATAAAATAAAAGATAGAAATGAAATGGAATAGAAATATATTAATTTCTATATTATTATTATTATTGTCATTGTGTAGACCAAAATATTTCTTAATAGTAATAATATAATATATATATATAATAATATTTAATATTAATAAATAATAAAATAATATATAATAATAATAATTTTTTTTTATCACGTCAGATGTTAATGTAGCAAAAATATTATTAAAAAATATCACATCCGTTCCGGTGGTTAAAATCTGATCAGAGCAAATTTTGCCAAAAATTTAAAATTTATGTACCGATTTACTAAAATTAAAATATTTTGCAAAATTTGTAATTTTGATAAAATTTTGTGATTTTTTTGTAATTAACCTTTTTTTATATTTTTTTAATATAACTGTTTTATAATTATATTTTTTCTAAAATATTCACTCTTAACGAGTATTTTTAGAACAATTGTTGAAAAAACTATAATCTTAATAATTAAAACAAAAATCAATAAAAAAAAAAGAACAAATTCATTCATCAACTAGATTAATATTTGAAATTAATTTTATTTTACTTATTATGAATATAAAATTAAATTTTTTACATTAAATGATATAAAATAATAAAAAATTATAAAATCTTTCATTTGTTAAAATATAAAATATATTCTCTTAAAAGTTTTTGAAATTTTATATAAAATATAAGGTATGTGATTTAAATATGTTTGTTTATTAAATTAAAATGAAAATATAATTTATTTATTTATTAAATTAAAATAATAACATTATATTGTACTATGGAAAATTTATAAAAAATAATAAAATAAATAAGATTAAATTAAAAATATATATAAATAAACTCTTTTTTTTTTTTTTAATTTGACTCAAATAGACTTAATTTAAATGAAAATTCAACAATTTATTTTAGTCAAATTAAAAAGTTTAAATGCCTATTTAAACCATAAAAATAAAAATTTTAAATAAACAAAATAATATAGTTTAATAGACTTATTTGTAATTTTGCTCTCATATTATATAATCTGAATTTTTAAAAATTTATTATTTTGGTATTTGAATAATTTTTTAGTCTAATGAGTTTTTTAACTTTTAAAAATAATTTCATATGAGTATTTTTAACTTTTTTTTCACCAAAATATTGATTTACAAACTTTCATTTCATTCATTTATAACTTTTTAGCTCTATATAAAATTTTATTTTAGTATTCAATAATTCATAAATTTTTTTATCATTCTTTCTTCAATTTTAAAGATTTTTAGAATTGTAAATCAATATTTTGATTATAAAAAATAATTAAAAATAGGATGAATTACTATTTTTCTATATGAAATGATTTAAATACACTAACTTTCCTTAATTTTTTAAAAATTTATTAATTTTTTTTGGCAAATATCACAATATATTATTAGACATTTATGTCCAATTTTACCGTTAATTAATACTAAAATAATCAATAAGAATAGTAAAAAGATAAAAATATCCTTACCCTTTATTTTTAATTAATTACATTTTATTTTTTCTTTAAAAAATATTTTTAAGGTTAAAAATGCATTTTCATATTTTTTTGATAAATTTGAAAATAAAAATAAATAAAAATATATTTTTTAAAATTTTTATTTTATTTTTCAAAAAATAAAAAATTTGAAAATAAAAATAACAAATAAAAAATAAAAAATATTTTTTTAAAAAAATATTTTTTATTTTTATTTTCAAATTTGTCAAAAATATGAAAATTAATTTTTTATTTTTATTACAAAATTTAAGAAAAAATAATTTAATTTCTTCTTAAATTATTTTTTTAAAATAAAAATTTTAAAAATATTTTTATTTATTTTTTATTTTTTAATTTATCAAAAAATATGAAAATAAATTTTTTAACCCTAAAAAATATTTTTTAAAGTAAAAATAAAATATAATTAATTTCAAATAAAGAATAAGAATATTTTTATTTTTTTATTGCTCTTATTGATCATTTTAGGATTGATTAACGGTAAAATTAAACGTATTGACATACTAGTATAACGAGACATTTATCAGGAGAAAATTAATGTATTTTTAAAAAGTTGGAGAAATTTAATATATTGAATTATTTTATATAAAAAAAAATAATAATTAACTCTTAAAAATATTTATATAATATTATTTTTAAAAATTAAGTAACTCATCATATAAAAAAATTATTCAAATATCAATATATTAAATTTTAAAAGTTCATATGTCACGGGTATAATTTAATTTTTCCATCCATATTTTTATATTGTTTTCTTAGTTGGCTGTTGGAATTGGCTGGACCAAAATTCACATCTAGATTGATGGGCTTGGCCCAATCTTTGCTTCAATAATTAATCTCCAGTCTAACTCTGGAAAAACAATTTTCTAACAAAATCTTACAATTCAAGTTGGGGTGATCTGAATTTTTTTTATTACTTTCTAGAAAAAAAATATTTAAAATAAATTTTTGTGTATAAAAAATAAGAATTTTTACAAAAATATTGAAAAATAAGAAAAAATTTTATTTTTTCTGTTGCAAAAATATTTTTTTTTAAAAAATACTATATATCTAAAAATATTTTTTAAAAAATACGACATATACCAAATATATATTAAAAATATACTAAATATATATTAAATATATATTAAAAATATACTAAACATATATCAAATATATCAAACATATACAAAAAAAAAGATAAAAATGAGAAAAAAAAGAACCTTAAAAATAAAAAAAAAAAAAAAATTATATATTTATGTAATTTTTCCTAAAAAATAAAAGTAGTATACTAAAAGAAATTTCAATTAAATTTTATTTAGTTGATTAAATCTTTATTTATTTATTCAACTAACTTTTATTTAATCAATTCACAAATTAATTAAAAATAATAAAAAAATATTATTGCAATTACATTTTATAAAATTTAAAGAGAATTGAATGGGATTTAGGATTTTAAGTAGTAAGTTCTTGAGTTTGTTCCATTTTTTATCTTGACATCTCATTTACTCATCCCTTATTGACCGAGCTCAGGCTCCTTTTATACAGAGTTCAAAGAGCAAAACAAGGAACAAAATATCTGTTTCCCAAACTAATTTGCTAAACAGAGAATCTAACTAACTACTTGAGCTAAACTAACTTGACTAACTAATTACAAATTCTGAAAAGTAATTTACATTTTTGTCTCTTTTGCCAGCAGATCACTTTCTTATAATGGTAATATGACTCATAAGCTATGTGATTTTCATTTGTTTTCCTTATTCAGTTTTATCTTAGTTGAATTATAACTAAATAAATTGGAGTTTTGGTTTCTATTTCCACGGAAAATTTAATAATTATGAAAAACATGCAAACTTTATGGACATGGCTTTTCTTCACTAAATACATGGAGACATGTGCAGTTGAAAACCTGTCCAGCAATTGTGACATTTTCATGGGGTTTATTGCAGCGAATGTCTCTCAACTTGAATTCAATCTCTTTATAGTCTTTAAATTTTAATTTATAACAATAATATCCCTTAATTTTAATTTTCAAAATATAAAAATTATTTTAAAAAATAAATTAATATTTAATTATATTTGGTTACTGACTTTCAAATATTTTTTTCATTTAGATCTAAAAAAAATTTATTTGTTAATTTATAGATAAATTTTTAGAGGAAATTTATTAGTCTATGGAAGATTATATAACGAAATCAAACACTTTTCGATTAAAAAAAAAAGAGAATACCCCTTGATACAGTGAAAATATTATTGGATTTGTAGAAAAATTAAATATAAAGACGAAATAATTAGAATTGATTTTGTTTATAAAAATACTTTCGTAGAAAATAGTGTTGCTCATGAATGTTGTAGTGTATCTGATATAATCAAATTTCTAGAAAGACAATATCCTATATTTAACCAATTAGCCATTATAAATCAAGATACTGTTTTAGTAACTTCTAAAACTTCTAGTTGGACTAATAATTTTAAAAATGATTATTTAATTTGGAAAAGATTGCATTTCAAAAAGATTGATTTTTTTTTTTGTTTTTTAGCAAAATTCTCCAGGTCTAGATAATTGGGTAACATTTTTAGAAGAACGAGAGAGAATTGCAAATACACAAAGTATTAGCAATTCTAGATAAATATGGGGAATGAAGATAAAGAAGAAAGATTTAGCTTAAATTTTTCAGGATTAACTTCATTTTATAATATTCATAATGAAGTGAGCCTTCTCCTTGAGTAGTTACATGCAAAAGGAAACATAGGCGATTCACCAGAACAAAAAAATGCCTTAGCAAAAGAAGTAGGAAAATTGGTGAATGAAAAACTCGATGCAATTGAGCGAGAAAGAGTTTTGAAAAAATCTATCGGATCCTCAAAGCCTCTTTCTGAAAAAAAAAATTTTGCAATTAAGAAAGACAAAATAGTTTCTTATATTGCTGACCCTAACATAAGAGCTGCTAACCAAGATAATAGCAAAGCAGCTGAAGACCTTAGAAAATCTCTAGGTCTGGTAGAAGAAATTCATTTATATTTAGATGATATAACATTTAATGAGCTTCTTGCTACAAAGAAGGCGGAATATAAACCTAATTATCCGTATAGGACAAAACCAAAATTTAAACCTAAGGATAATCCATTAAGGCCAGTTATCAACCAAACAGCCTTTCTAAATTTAAATTGTGAAAAGCATACGTCTAAAATAATAGATGAGTGGATTACCAGGATCAGGTTTACAACTAGAGCAGGTAGCTATTCAACTGAGGCTACCTACGAACTTTGCAAAGCCAATATGGTTGACAATGCTAAAAAATTTTGGGATCAAGTAGTAGTTCAAACCTTTGTCAGAGATAAAATTAGGAAAGAAGTTCTAGTAGATGAGATTCTAGCTATCATCATAGATGCCCTGAAAAGAGAATTTTGTGATTTTTCAATCTTAACTGAGTCATTAGAAAGAGAACAATCTTTAATGGTATTGATAAAACTACATATATGTGACAAGTGTTATTTTGACAACTATGCATGTGAATTCCAAAAGTATTATTATAATCTTGATCTTAATGCTCAAAATTACATGTCAATATTGTTTTGCTAAGCTCCCAGAACCATGGCAGAGATAGTAAAAAATGCCTATCAACTCCTCCTAAATGAAGAAAAAGTGGTTGATGGATTAGGAGATAAGATACAGACAATTAGGTATACCTTGAGAAAGTCATGTACTGAACTTCAAAAATGCCTATCAACTCCTCCTAAATGAAGAAAAAGTGGTTGATGGATTAGGAGATAAGATACAGACAATTAGGTATACCTTGAGAAAGTCATGTACTGAACTTCAAGTAAGACAATATGTAAAACGTCTTCCTTATTTGAACAAGAGTTGTTGCTCTCAGATTGAATATGTTCCTGATAGGTACGGGTGTACTACAACAAATGAGAAAGGAATAGGAAAAAGATCTGAAGCAGGATGTTCTTCTTGTGATACCAAAAGGAAAAGGTTTAAAGGATATAGAAAAAGAAGAATATCGAAAAATGATAGAAGCGACAAAAAGAGGTTTAATAAACCTTCTAGGTTTATTAGAAGGAGAACCAATTTTAGGGATAAAGACAGAATATAAGCCTTTAAGAAAAAATATGGTAGAGCCCCTAAGTGTCCACAAGGGAAACCTCTTAGTAGTTGTTCTTATTGTTGGATTTGTGATTCAAAAGATCACCAAGCAAATGCTTGTCCACAAAAAAGCAAGCGAAAAAAAAATCTTAGAAGAATTTTCTTCGAAGATGAGGATCTTGTCTATGAACCAATAAAAGAATATGAATATTGTAACATAGATTCTGAAATAGATTATGTTTATAAAGTAGTTTCTGAATATGAAATTTATATAGATGAATATGATATTGGGACAGCCCAGCTATTCATAATGAATATGGAAGAAGGGCCCATAGATGAAGAGATGATCCCTTTATATATTTCTCTGGTGCAGGAAGAGTCTTTCCAATAAGATGATTCATCCAAAAGCTGCCTAGAATGGAAATTTCCAAAGGTAGACATCAATACTATTTACAACAAATCTAAATTCAGTTTTAGGTCCATAGTAGATGTCTCTCAGTCAGAATCTACAGCTCAAGTTTCTAGTACAGAACTAGAAACGTTGGAATACCTTTAATCAATTTTGCCAAAAATAAGATAATTGGTAACTAAATCAAAGGGAACATATCAATATATTCATATTGGTCTTGTTCAGGTAGGACTAATACCGCTGTTCAATTTGTCAGCTGATAGTCCTGTGATAGCAGCTGTATTAGACAAAAGATGAAATTTGTTCCAAGACTAGCTAATATCAGGGGGTCCAGACTAACTTTACACATGGTCCAGTTTGGTTCCAGACTTATCCTAACTATATGATATCAGTAAAGGATAAGTGTTTGGGTAATTCTTTATCATTAAGGATTAAATCCATGAATATGAATAGAATGAATTCACAGGCTAAATATTTAGCATATCATACTAGGATAATTTTTAGATTGATTAATACAACCAATCCTAGAGTGAGGAATATCTCTAAAATCACAAAGTCATTCGATGAAGTTTCATATAACTATAGGCAGTTCCATCGAAAAGAAATTAATCCACTAGAGTTATCCTGGCCTAGGAGCTAGGTTCTCCAAGAACCAGCAGAGACATTAAGGTCAGTAGGTTCCTCTCCATTTACACAGAGGGGTAGAGATATCACTTTAAACTTAGATGAGCTTATGAAAAATCCTAGGATTTATGATCCTCCTAGGAGATCATATAATGTCTGTCGATTACCTATAAGTAATTTCACTTCATCAGTAATTAGAGAAGAAGTTTCTAAGACACCAGTCCATGAGGAAGATACACTATCATCTTCTGATAATATAACCATTGTAGGATACAAGACTATAAGCTTACCTGTATATAAAGATGAAGAAATTAAGGAAAATACAAGGATGGTTAAGCATCTAACACTAGTCCCTGAGGTTGTAAAAGAAATATAAAAAATTTCTCAACAACGGTCAATTCCTTTTGAGGAAGTTTGGACAATGTTATGTCTTGATACCATGGCATCATCAAAGATATTCAGTACAGAAGAATCATATTTGAGTACATACATCTCTTTAACATTTAAATTTTCTGGTTATTATGATTACTTTTTAGATGCGTTAGTTGACACGGGTGCAACAATAATGAGTGCTAGACCCAATTCACTCCCTGATGAATGGTGGAAACCATTGATCCAGCCTATGATACTATATATGGCAGGTAGAGAAGTGAACTTGGTGACGCAATTTGCAAAAAAAGTTCCTGTTATTATAAGTGGACAAAAGTTCACTATTGATAAGGTCCTAGCATTCCCTGATCTAAATGCAAATATTATTTTAGGAAATATTTTCCTAAAGGGGCAAAAAGAAAATAGACCCTTTGTACAATACAATGATTACATTTAGATTGGAGGTGTAAAAATTACATCTCTGACAAATTTAAAAAATAAATTAAGATTTAATTTTTATCCAGTTAAAATATCAAAGTTGTGTGGATCTATGCCTTGTGAACAAGCATTCAGAGTCAAAGGATACCTTTTGGTAC
This sequence comes from Aleurites moluccanus, assembly GCA_948193065.1. Lineage (NCBI taxonomy): Eukaryota > Viridiplantae > Streptophyta > Magnoliopsida > Malpighiales > Euphorbiaceae > Aleurites > Aleurites moluccanus. The sequence continues at coordinate 11,851 of CANXYC011223088.1, read as the reverse complement.
AAAGAACTGTGTTTTAAAGCACAAGGTGTGATAGAGAAATCTATTACACAACCCCGGTTGAAAGGAACTAAGTAGGATAAGTTTCTTATAAAATTAGCTGATAATTTTAGTGAAGATCTGCTAAAGTTATGGGTGCTAAATGCATAACTGCTAAATTAGAACTGAAAGATCCCAGCACTATCATCAGAACTAGAAATATATCATATATCAATGAGATGATAGAGGAATTTGATAAGCAGATTCCTGAATTGCTCGAAAAAGGTTTGATTAGAGATAGTAATAACTCATATTTTAGTCCAACCTTTATAGTAATAAACCATGCAGAGCAGGTGCATGAAAAAGCATGAATGGTTATAGACTATCATTAGGTAAATAAAGAAACAAAGGATGATAGTTATAAGATCCCTACAGCAGGAGATGTCATAGATATGGTAAGTCTTAAATAACCTTCTATCTTTTCTAAATTTGATCTAAAAAGTGGTTATTGACAGGTAAAGATGAAAGAAGATTATGTAGCCCTTACAGCTTTCAATGTACCTCAAGGGATGTATGAATGGTTGGTAATGTCATTCGGCCTAAAAAATGCTCTAGGCGTGTTTCAACGCAAAATGGACAATGCCTTTAAAGTATTAACAAAATTTTGTATTGTTTTTATAGACAATATGTTAGCTTTTAGTAACAATGAAAAAGAACACATGAGTCACCTTGAACAAGTGATTAATATTTTCAAATATGAAGTTATGATTTTATCTAAAAGAAAGATAGAATGGTTTAAGGAAAATATAAATTTTTTAGGAATGAAAATTGATAAAGGAAGAGTTAGACTACAAAGCCACATTTCTAAAAAACTTATTAACTTTCCTGACGAACTAAAAGATAGGAAGCAAGTACAAAATTCTGCGGACTTGCTAACTATGCTAGAAAGTTCATAAAAAATCTTTTCAAAGACCTAGGAAGAATATCAAAGAAAATATTTGATAAAGTTCCTTGATTTTGAGATGATGAGGACACTCGGGCTATCATCCAGGTAAAAGATAAAATGAAAAATTTGTCTTGTCTTCATTTACCATCAGATGCAGATGAGTTAGTCCTAGAAACAAATGCTTCAGAAAAATTCTAGGGAGTAGTATTAAAAACCAAAGGTAGAAAACCAGAAAAAATCTGTAAGTATTGGTCTGGAACCTTTAAGGGATCCAAAATTAATTATCCAATCCATGAAAATGTATTCTTAGCAGTTAAAAATGGTATAAAATCCTTTTACATCTTCTTGGCTCCTAAGAGGTTCGTAATTAGAACAGATTCAACCTATGTAAAAGGATTTATGAATCTGAATTTTAAAGAGGCTAGACAAACTAAACTTTTAAGATTACAAGAATGGTTTAGCTATTATAGGTTTAATATTGAATTTATTCCTTCTAATAAAAATGTAATAGTTGATTCTCTCTTTGGTGAATTGTCTAATTTTGCAGATGGACCCTGCCGTAAAAAACAAGCTATGTTAGATCTGTAAAAAAGAGGGTCACACTTGAAAAATGGTATGTAAGCCCTTTACATCTTCCTGACTCTTAAGAGGTTCGTAATTAGAACATATTCAACCAATGTAAAAGGATTTATGAATCTGAATCTTAAAGAGGCTAGACAAACTAGACTTTTAAAATTGCAAGAATGGTTTAGTTATTATAGGTTTGATATTAAATATATTCCTTCTGATAAAAATGTAATAGCTAATTCTCTCTCTCGTGAATTGTCTAATTTTGCAGATGGACCCTGCCGCAAAAAAAGAAGCTATGTTGGATCTGTAAAAAAGAGGGTCACACTCGAAAATAGTGCACAAAGAAAGTCAGGAGTAAAGACTCCAAGAGCGATGGCTCTGGTTCTTCAAGAATGAAAAGAAAAGCTACAGCATCGAAAGATGTTATGTGCTGGATATATAAATCTCAAGGACATATCTCTACAGAGTGTCCTAAGAAGAAGCTAGGAAGTTCGAAAGAACTAGTTAGCACATCAAAGTAGAAATCCTTGATTCAGAAGAACAAAGAGAAAAATCCTCTGACATCAAAAGCTTGAGTCCCTGGAGATTTTTACGAAAAAGCAACAAAAAAACTTGGCCTTACTCCTAAATAGGTAAAAAGATTCAGAGAAGAACTTCATTAAAAGGATGAAGGTGAAATGGCCGCTATGGAAAGGCAGCAATGCCCAACTCCTTCATAGGAGGGTGGCCATGATGGCTCAAAGAAGGCTAGTGAAAGTGCTGGTGAACCTTCAGTGGTTCCAAACCAAAAGGCCAGTGGAAGTGTCAAGGAATCTAGAGTTCTAAACTAAGAGGCTTCTGAAAATACCAGTGAATCTTTATTGATTCCAAATCAACAGGTTAGTGAACGTGCCAGTGAACGATTAAAAGTTCCAAATCAAACTCCTTTACAGGAGGAGAGTTGTAAAAACTATAGTGATATGTCAGATCACAAACACAAGACTAGTGGAAATGCCAGTAAATCTTCACATATTCCAAACCAAACTCGTGAAGAAGATAAAGCTGATAAAAGCTTTGAGGATGAGAATCTTGATTGTGATGAATTAAATTGGGATATTGTTTTTGGAACAACTAAATTCAAAAAACAGGAAATCCAACAATCTCCTAAGGAAATCACAATGAAAGAATCTAAAAATAAATCTGATGACATTCATGAAGAATTTATGAAGATCATGAGGGTAAAAAACCCTAAAATTTCAAACATCTGCAAGGATGAAAATGCTGGGTACTTCATAAAGTACGATTATGGTCTTTCAAAAGATGGATCTATGTTGTGTTCTGGATTGCATGAAGGATTAGCCAAAAGAAACTTCAAGCAACTACAACACTTTGTAGATGAAGTTGTTTCATATATTTCATATTTAGAAAAACAACTTGAAATCCGCAAAAAGGATAAAGAATATTTCTTTTAGTTAGTAATGGAAAGGGATAGACTTCTTAATGAAATGAGTTCATATATTCCGCTAGAAGTGGCCTATACTAGAAAGATTAAGAAGGTGGACTCGATAGATCATTCTCTCATTAGAATATTCTATGTTACATCCATACATCTATTGGCAAGGATATGGATGCCTAAATCTGCGAATTCCCTTAGAAATAGCGAAAGATAGTCTTCGCTACATAGATGCAGGATTGACAGAAATTATCGAGATCAATAGAAAAGATAATGATATATGTAAATCACTTCCAAATATTGTGCAAGAATCCTTAGAATTATTGAATTCAGACTTAAGAATAATTACCAGTTATATTATTGGCACAATTATGGATTGTGGTGAGGATGGAACTGTTCATTATCCTTATCAAATTTGGGATCTCCGTCCTGTTATGACTAAGAAATTTGTTGACCCATAGAAGGTTAATAATCAGAATTAAATTTTTTATTTTACCATGTATAACGAAAACAAGATTATTACCTAAGCCGTGAGAATTGAAAATTTCAAAGCTAACCTGGAGAAGACACTCTATGCAATTAATTATGTCTTTCTCGGATATGGTAAAGCATTTGTTACTATATGGTCCTAATATACTCCCATCACGAGAGTATTATCCATGATTAAGAGAAGAGAAGAAGCACAAAAATTATTTTTGAGACTAGTGGATTTAGATCCAAGTCTGGATTTCCAACCTGAAACCATGAAGGTCTGGACGAAGGTTGCTCAGTTCAGAGAGTAACGTGTTGCAGAAGAAATGGCTAGGGATTATACAAAACTAAGAGAAAGCATGGATGCCCTAGTCAGCAACTCTCAGATGGAATGATAAAAACATCATCTATGACGTCAGTCTCAGAGTGATAAATGAGGAATTGCTTTTTAGAAGTAGTTGCAGATATTAAAGTACTGTCGGTCAAAGTAGCTTTAAAATTTATGGTCCTGATGAAAAGAACTTATCTCTAGATAAGGATTGACTCCTTAGTTGTAAAATTAAAGCAGTCTTTGTCTTTATTTAATTATTGTAGTGAATATAACTGGAAAACAATACCAGAGGCACCAGCTGTCCATTAAGTTTTGTAGTTTTATAAAGCTGGCATACTATTCCAGCTACCTATCTTAATTATTGTATTGTATTAATTATTTTACTTTTTGAGCTGGCAAACAGTAATACAGACACCAGCTTCATTTGTAAAAAGTCTATATATACCTTTTTAGCTTATTGAAGAATGGGAGTGAAATAAAATATAGAGTTTCTTTAAGAAAAATCTTTTTCAAGTCTTTATCTATATGATAATTTTGCTTCTATATATCTTTCATCATTTAAAACGGTCTGATATCTAAAAGTGTTACAGTAAGACCTAACCAAGAAAGGGTAGTAAGTCATATCCTCCATATCTCTTTGAAGGTATTACTGGTGACGAGCTTGGAAAGAGGGCTAAAGCTGTTGCGGAAGCTTAATGGATCCAGTCTACAAAGGTATATATATTATAAATATTTTAAGTTTATATTAAACGTTTATGTTTTCCAACTGATCTGCTAATAGAAATTGGCTTAGAGGTCTAACTTTAACTCATGCTAGAAGGGAAGAGTTGAGTACCAATCTTAGACTACAGGATCCTTTCTTTGCTTTATATGAACAACGAATAAGAGAATTACCTGTTGCTATAAGAAGGATTGAAAGACTTGAGAGGCCTAAAAGAGAAGATCTTGAACTTAAAAATTTTTTAGACCAAGAATTTGAATTTAATAATTTTCATTATCTAGAAAGGTTTGGTGTTTTTGCACGATTTTTGGATGACCAGTAATTCTTCGGGTTGCTCTTATCCTGATTGTCATCACCTAGATCATGGTGTAAGCAAAGATCCAGTAATATGTTTATTAAATTTTATTATAGATCATTTAGACTCTCTAAATAATTCTATAGACAAACTGTTTAAGAATTTATAAGAGTTAACTCTTAGATAGAGCGAGTTTAAGGATTTTTTCTTCGGGAACAAATGCCCTTTGGGTTTTGTTGCTAGCTCTCACTATCACAACAAGTATAAGAAGCTGAAAGAAATCAGAAATAAAAGAAAAACCCTTTGAAAATCTTTAGGAGTAGCTCTTTGTAGTTTTGCCTGTTAACAGACTGATTAGAGAGAGAGTAGGCTTACATTGAATGGTATCAGAGCCAAGTTATAAAGAGAAAAGGGATTTTTGGATTGCCTCGAAGAAAGAAAAAGATTTTGGGGGGTTAAAATAGAAATAATAATAATTTTGGACAGTCAAGGACTATCAGTGTGAGTAAATCAAAGTTAAAGGATTTTTGCGCGACAAATCGAAATTTAGGAATAACAATGAATTAAAAGGTAAGTTCAGGGATAATGAGTTTAATTTAGCCCATTTTCATGGCATCAAGTTGGACTAGTCAGATTGAGAATGAATCATTGTTGTTAAAATCGGACCGAATTGGCCGATCAAACTAAAAAATTAAAAATCAAATCAAGGATTGATCCGGTCAATCCCCAAAAACCGTCCTAAAAAATTGGTTAAAAAATTGATGAACCGGTCAATCCAAGCCATTTTTTAGTTCAAGAGGGTCATAATAATTTTTTACTTTTTTTTTTAATTTTTAATCAAAAATAATAAATGTCAAATTATATTTATTTTTATTATATATATAATAAAAGCCAAATTATATATACATATATATGTATATCATTTTTTTTTCGGTTTAACTAGTTCGACTCCAGTCGAACTTCTGACCCTTTGATATGCTTTCACCAGTTTTTTAACCAGTCTGATTTAGAAAACATTGGAATGGATTGAAAAACTAGTTTAATTTCTAGTCAGATTATAAAAATATTGTTTCGAAAAAGGCATAAGTTTGAATCATTTTTATATTTGAGCCAAAAATTTAAAATTTTTATTGAGATCATTAACTCTTTAAAATATATAATTATTAGATTCGCTAAGATCTTTTTTTTTTTTTACCAAAAGATAAAAGCTTTCATGATAAAAAATAAATATATAATAATAAATATGTTGCTTTAATGGAAACAATACTCGCGGAGTCAACTTATTTTTATTTCAAAACTATTACAAAGTCAATAAAGGGTTTCTCTAGTTATCATATAAGCCATTCAAATATATTAACTCGAACAAAATCTAGAAAAAAAAACAATAACTAATCATAAAAATGATGAATAATTATTTTAGTCCGGGTAATATTATTAAAAATATATAAGATTTTAAGTAATATCAAAATATAATTGATTTTAAAAATTTTTAATGGTAAAATATAATCTAAATGTAACAAAGAAGTGAATAATTATTTGCCAAAGGTAGATATTTATTAAATTGAAATAATCAAATTAGAAATAAGGAGGGCCTCTGCTAATGAGTATACTGTGAAGCCACTCTTTAAAATCAATGGGATTATTGTTTAAGGAGATCATCTACAAGGGCTTATTTCACAACAACATGGACTACCCAATTAATATCTCGAGGAACAAACACAAAACAGCAGGATTGAGAATCCCTTAATAAAGTAGTGAAATCATAAAAAATAACCTCTGCATCAGGATCGTTACTATTTCTACAATTAACAGCATCAATAACCACCTTAGCATCCCTTCAAATACCACCTGTTGAAATTGATATTGAAAATAGACCTGCATGTGAAGTCTTAAGTGCCATCACATCCAAAATCTTTAGATTATTATTAAAAGTTACTTCACTAGATTTAGCATGCAACAATTCTTCATTGGTATTTCTAATCACCACACTAATATCTCCCACAAGATTAGTATTGCTTGTGGACGCATCAATATTTGCTTTTACAAACCTAGTTGAAGGAGGTTCCTGGCTTCTTTATTGTTTATGTTGCAAAAGCTGAGAAGGAGAATCATCCAAAGAATTTTCATGAGAAATCACAACAGACTTGTATTCTTCCTTTTCTGTAGCAGCTTTCTAAATAATAGACATAAAATTCCACAAACAATTATTAAATACTCGATTGTTTCTGGCCTTCCAAAGTCTCCACAATATATAGACAGCAGACTCCACTGATACAACTTTAATAGAAAGAAATTAAACAGTTGAGCACCACCATCTTTTAAAATGAGGATGGGAATTATAATTGATCAAAACATTAAAATAGAGGACAACCATACTTGTTGAGCCAAATGACAATCAATGAACAGGTGCTCAATCATTTCATCAAAAGCTAAGCACATGAGACAGGTAGAATCAATACCTTGAATTCTTCGAGCTAGATTAACACGAACACTAACACTATTGTGCAAAAATCTCCATATGAACATTTTCAGTTTATTAGGAACCTAGAGACATTAATCGGCTTCCACAAACCATTAGTAATACCTGCAGTAGTAAATAGTTGTAACATATTAAAGTCGATAGACCTTTAAATATTGGAATCCACTTGCACAAAATCAATTAGTTTATGCTAAGCTAAACACTCATTCATTTATAAGTATTTTCTCAACATACCTCTCAATTGTAATTGGAGTTGACTAATAGCTTAACATCAATAGACTGATTGACACATGCTCATAAATGTACCAGCATCTTTTTTCAGCTTTCGTCTAAACTGACATCATTTTCAGTCCAACAATGAGGGCTTGGATACGGGTTCCAGGATTTAGCCCATTTGGGTATGAAGCTTTGACACCATATTAAAATCAATGGGCTCGTGCACACATAGGCTTAAATGGGCAAGTGTTGGTATCCACTTGCACAAAATCAATTGGCTTATGATAGATTCAACACCCATTCACTTATAAGTCTTTTATAGATTTTGTCGTTTTTCAATGTGAGATACTTTTTCCACTATAATGAACTTATTGATTTGGCTACTTAGTAACCAAACTTAATTGTATGAAACCTAGAAGTTATAGAGTGTCGGAATAATCTATCCGCTTTTTGTGAAAAAGGTAAAGGTAATCAAATGATGGTTATTGCATCAGGTTCAACCACAACCTACCTTACCAACCCCTCGTTCCATGAGCCCATACTACCATTGATTAGTTGAATCACCCATTATATATTAACATATGCACCATGTAATATATGTGATTTAAATGGAAATGAAATCGATAACCAACCATCGCCTTGCAAGCTAATTTTTTTCAGAACCCACTTATTAATACAACCCTTGAACTAAAAATTCTTGACCAGTAAGGATACTCTGCCATACCCATGAAGGATTAGTTCCAACAACTACTTTTAAAAAATTAGAATGAAGAAACTATTTTCCTTTAAGAATTTCAAATAGCAGATAAGTATATTCTGGACCAACCGCTAGCTAATAAAGCTAAAGTGAAAGCTTCTATATCATATAATCACAATCCACCTTCCTTCTTATTTTTATATAAAATAACCCATTTAACCCAATGAAATTTACTTTAAAACTCTTCTTACCCAACCAAAATCGAGAGATGCTACGGTTAACATCTCTTTACACAAACTATAAGGCAACTTAAAGCAAGACATTATGTAAATTGGAATTGAATTAGCAATAGCTTTAATTAGAGTTTTATTACCAGCCAATGACAAAGTCTTAGCTTTCCAGCCCTATAGTTTTTGAAGCACCCATTCTCTGATTATTGCAAAGGTTGCATTCTTCGATTTGGAAATAAAATAAGGCAATCCCAAATACTTATCTTAGGCCCCGATACAACCGATTCCAAACCTAGAAGACAAATGCAGCAGGAACCAAGATGGAGTATTTTTACTGAAGAAAACAACTGATTTCTATAGATTGATTTGCCAACCACTAATATTCTCATATACCTTCTAGATTTTCAAGGTTTCATCACACTCCTTGGATGTTGCTTCACAAAAAATAAGGAATCATCATCAAAAAAAAGGTGAGACACTGAAGAATATCTCCTATTAATCTTCAGCCCATGGATCTTCCCAACACTTTTCATTTAGAATAAAAAACTATTAAATCCATCGGCATAAATAAGAAATAAATAAGGAGATAGAGGACAACCTTATTGTAGTCATCTAGATGACTAGAAATAGCCTGTAGGCTCCCCATTAATTAAAATTGAATAAGATATTGAGGAGATATATTTCATTACCCAAGCAACTCACACTCATGGAAGTCCATCTTAACTGTCACTTTACGAATAATCACATTCTTCACAATTATAAGCTTTTGAAATGTCTAATTTAATAGTCATGTCAAAATTCTTCCCTCCATTACTATTCTTCAGACTATGCATCAATTTGTACACCATAAAAACATTATGAACCCCCTTTGAATAGAATTATACTTCCTACGCTGAACAATAGAACCATGGAAAAAAGAAGTATTTTTATCTCCGGAATTCAACCATTGAACACGAGATTTTTGCCACCAAATTTTCTCCTCTTGTTGCTATGTTTTTTTAAGCTCTCTCAAATTCTTGAATAGTAGCCTTATTGACATTCGAAAAAACAGAAGTGAGTGAGTGCAATACCCTAAAAATTTGCGTAACGAGTTTTAGTGAATAAAGTTCTCAGTATATGGTTTAAAATTATCAAAATGGATAAAGATAATTTTAGAAAATCAGTTAGAGCGAAAACGAGAATTTTTTTAGAAATCGTCGGTACCGATATTGCTGCCGAAAAATAGCAGTACGGTCGACAAATGAATTTCTGAATTTAGATTAAAGGTAAATGATAATGTATATTCATGTGTGAATACAGTAAAAAGAAATATGAGAAAATGTTTAAGAACACTGATAAAGTAAGCGATGGCAAAATCGTAAATAATGGTACTTTCGGTGAATGGTAGAAATTCGATAGTCCGAGTTTCGGAAAGACTCTGATATTACTTTTATTAATTAATATTAATAAAAATATGATGTTTAAACATTCACTTTGAATTCTAATACCCGACGGAATTGGCGGAATAAATTACCGAGTGAAAAAGGACAAAAAATAAATTTTAAAAAATTGGAGGACCAAAGGTTAAATTGCCTATTTTGTCCTACTATATAAAGGACACTTAGAGAATTTTTGCTCAAAAATTTCTGCCATTTCTTTCCTTTTGGCCGTGAGCCATTTCCTCTCATCTTTTTGATTTTTCTTTGATGATTTGTGAAAGAAAAGTATTACAAACACTAAACTAAAACCATACAAACTATATTCAACCAAAATTAATCATAGAAAATAAAAAAAATTGAAGAACAAGGAAGGAGAAATTTTCGGCCAACTTAGGGTTTTGAGGTAAATTGATTATTTGTTTGTTTTTTTGGTTTAATTAGGTTAATTAGATGATAAAAGGAATGGGTAAATAGTTTAATTGCATCAATTGATGCATTAAATAATTTTTTCCAATTTTCTAACCTAAATTTGAAGTTGTGACTTTTGATTTTGAGTATATGAATTAGGATGTGTAAATTGGCTTTAGAATAAGTCAATTGGATATTAATCAATATTTAATTGATGTTCGTTTCGTTGTAGAAAACTCGTTTAGGAAAAGTCACCGATTTTGGCCTAATCGGAGAAATTGAGGAATTGGATAACAAATTTGTTGCATTTAGTGATTTGGAGTGATAGGTGAGTCTACTATGCATCAATTTACTTTCCCTAATTGATTAAATGAAATTTGGAATCTATTTGTGCAAAGTGTACCTTGGCCAAACCCTAAATTGCACAATTTGCCTAAGTTTTGTTCTTGCTTTGGCTTGTGTTTTTCATTGCCTATTGATTCATTTGATGTATATTATTGAGTTGCGGTTGTTACCTATAATTTGCTTGCCATGTGCTTGTTCATTGAAAATTTGGGGCAATGTCGATATTGTAAAATTCATGCCAAAATTTTTGTAGGCCAACTATTTGAATGCCACCGTCGCCAGCGACAATGGCATGCCAATTGCGTCAACTTTTTGGCCGAAAATGACTAAATTATGTTTGTTTTCATTTTTGGTCGTTAGACCTGTAACCATCATTTTATCGATTGTTATTGATGTCTCATTGATTTTATACTCATTAAATTGACTCTAATGTGTTATTGATATGTGATTTGCTATCGAATCTATTGATTCTATTGATTGATTGATATTAAGTCTATTGAGTTGGAAGATGCCATTGTTTCATCATGGTATCAACTGATATATTGTTTCTTGATATTGATCTTTATACATCATGACAGAGCTATCGATTCGACAGGGTAGTGGGAAAATACTGTCGATCTTGTGCACATTGTATTATTGGTACCCTAACTAGGAAGGGTTATGGTCTTGGTCATAAGACCTGATCAGTCTTATGATACAAATATTGATATACAGGAGACCTTTATGTTCACATATGGTCCATACGGATTACTGGAGATTGTATAATGTCATACAATCCATCCCTTTATCTGTTTTCCTTATATTTATTGATTCTATGATATCTATATTGGCCTATTCTGGCGCTTTCTTTCATTATATTCTGTGATTGCTTATATTGAGCCTTTGAAATCATTGAGCTTTCCATTAACCTTATATTTATTGGCGATGCATATAGATTCATTGAGTATCATATATACTCACCCTCTCACTGTTTACCCTCTGCAGGTGCAGAGTAGGAGGCAGATTCCTAGTTCTTGTTTCTCCAAGGAATTCTGCAGTCAGATAAAGATAGTGTAATTAATTTAAACACTGTATCTTTATATATGTATATTATATGCTCCATGGGTATGATATAATGGTATAGACAGATTGTTTATGTAAGTGTATGAGACATTTTGAAGTTGTAACACCATAGCCTAAACCCTAATAGGGACCTTTTAGGGAAATAATTTTTCCTTTCTTATTGATGTGTTATATTATGTGTGAATGCATGGAATATATGTATATGCATGTTATATGACCTAATTTTTAGGTCTAGAGTTGATTTGAAGTCAGTT